>JAFIDM010093788.1:112853-132533 GCA_023159025.1 Thereuonema tuberculata
CGCTCTTGACACTTGTCTCAGGCTGTCAGAGGCTGTCTATGATAAACAGTGAAGCTCCTTGAAATTACTTCTCGTCTCTTGGCCACTCGAGACATTTCGCTTTGTGCATGCGCGATATTTAGCTATCCCTCAATAAAAAGCTAGCTGAATGAGATTTCGTTGCGTTAGGCGATAGGGGGTTCTTTTTTTGAAAATATGGAAATACGAAAAAATAACTATTAAATATTGTGTATAGATCAAGTTCTTATATTTATATAAGTGGAGCAGATTATATTATCTAGGATTAATTATGTATATGCGCACTCTTTTTATCTATCTTTTATGGAAGAAAAAATCAAATAGGCTTATGACACTTAACAAAATAAATGTATTAAAAAAAGATTGTTGAACTACACTTCAATTCACAAAAGTAAACGTATTCGTTAAATAGACCTAGTTAATGCATTTCAACTTTGATGTTATTTAACTCTTGCGTATCATAATTATGTCCTATTGGCTTCTTCAAATTAAATAAAAGTTTGTATCAATACAACAGTCTGTAAATACATTTACAAATATTACTGTAACTTTGATTCCTCTCTGGATTCAGATACTAAGCTAATAAAGTTCTTTCTTTAGTCGACGATTTGTATCCTTGTCTTGCACTTAGTTATCTACGAAGTATCTCGTGTTGTCTGTGATGATCTAGTCTTTATGTTAACAATAAAATAAAAGTCACTTACTGAACGTATTCTTATCCAAGAAATTAATTGTCTATTGCGAATTCATCCTACTAATTAAACCTCGGCTTTGGTAAACATATGCATCAGCGTCGGCATCTCACCGATTCCAAAGATGGCGGTCGATGTTCCATTATACCTAGACATCCTCAACTTCAAATAACACTATCGGATATCAATGAATGAGAAAAACTCAGAATATGTATATTAATTTCAAATTCTATCCGGAATTTGAAATATTCCACTTTATCACTAAGATTTGAGCTGCTTGACTTATCTTATTAAATCTTGCAAACACCGGGTTCTCATGTTTTATTCTCTTGGCGAGTCACTGAGATACAACCGATTCTTGATGTAGATGTAGATGATGTAGATTCTTGATGTAGTAGATGCCAAAATCCGCTACTAAAGTTATTTTTCGTATTCACTAGGCAACTAAACAAAACGGTGTCGCACTTCTTGTGTTCGGCCTAGTTGAACAAACAATTAATCGCCTAGTATTGTTTCCCATACTTATGCCATTATTTACGAACAATAAGGATATGTGTATTGTCACGATATTCTATAATGTTAACACACAGCACTAGATTTTTACTTAACACAGGTTTTCCTGGAGATTTGGGCAGCATGCCAGTTAGTTCAATATTGCTCTTTTTCACCAATATTTTACTGCTAACTTAACAAAATAAATTTCGACAAACTGGTTGTTTTAGTGCAGGCAAGGCCTACCCTTTATAATTATCAGTTAAAAGATTATTAACAGATTTGACAAATTTTGGGATGAAATACGAATGGAAATGAATGCTTCAGGTTTTTTTTTTAATTATGATCATATTCAAAATAAAAAATATTATGTTCAAAATAAAACATACTGTTAATATACAAATGAAATTAAAATAGAAGTGTTAGAAAAGGCTTGAAAGAAACATAAAGGGAAAATAAAATTTGTGAAAATTGATTTTTCAAAAAACTTGTTCCCAGAGACAACAAAATAAAAAAATTAAAACAGATTGGCTGTTTAAAAATGCCTTTGGCAGTAAGAAAATGAAGGCGATGCTTTTCTAATATTTTATTTTTATTTTAAGAAAATATTTAATAATCTTTTATTAAATTCTTAAATTTATTAGAAATGGCTGGTTTGTATCAACTTCTGTATTGTTTCTGTATTAGTAACATGTATATAACATTTTAAATTACAGAAGTCGAAGTTTCTGTATGTACGTTCATATTGTTTATGAATTGTTTCTCTATAGTCATTCCAAAAGGGCTATTCTATTTCTTCATGGAACACTGTCATGACTAAAATTTAAAAAAATCCATATATTTATTGCGAATATCGTATGCTGTGTTACATCCGCGCTGGAGGTTTCGAACATCTTGATCATTGTCATCTTCACGAATATCAAGCACTCCTGATGAATATCTGATAGTTTCCCTCCTTTTCTCTTAATATGTTTTGAAGAACGCTACAAGCAACCGTGATCTTATCAGCCTTTTCTGATAATATTAACATGATAGTTTCAAACATTGGAAATTTTCTTTTAAGAATACCAAATACACATTCGACGATTCGGCATGCTCTAGAATAGCATTATATATATATTCGCTTTGCATGAGTCAGCGCATTTTTTGGAGAAGGTCCCATTAAATTGGGATTCAGAGGATAAGCTTCGTCCGCAACGAATATATATGGCAGATTCTACTCATTTTGTGGACCAATTTTCAAGGCTCTGGCAGATTCTGTAATGTCTTTGTGTAACTTTAAGACATTTGTGTTAAAAAATAACATTAACAGTATAATGTAAGTATATCAAACAAAATTTTCTGAAGCCTTAACGGTGCGGACATCAGCATCTTTTTACTTATAGCTTCTAGAGGCTTATGATCCGTTTCCACTGTAAGTTGTTTTCCATAAACATACTCATGAAAACGTTTGCAACCAAACCGAATTGCCAGAGCTTCTTTTTCGATTTGCTGGTAATTTACTTGTGCTTTATTAAGAGACTGTGTAGCATATGCAATAGGTCTGCCATTAACAGCTGTAGAACTGGCATCTACTGATAAAGTGACAGGAGAATTTACATCATAAAAAGCTAACACCGGTGCTGACTTAAGAACTTTCTTGATTGAACAAACAGCATCGTTGTGCTCTTCAGTCCAGTGCCACTCTGTATCTTTCAATGGTAATTTTCTCAAAGGAGCAGTCAATTCCGAATGGTTTGGAATAAATTTTGCTAAATAATTTACCATTCCTAACAGACGTTGCAATGACTTTACATCTTTTGGAGTTTCAAGTTTATCAATGGCTTTCACCTTGTCTTCATCAGTTTCTATACCATCAGGCGTGAAGAGGTGTCCTAGAAATTTAATACGTTGTACATAAAACACACACACTTATCTCGATTAAGTCGAACTCCAGCATTGAAAAGCTTCTTAACAATTCGCACAGTAAGTTTCTTTATCTCTTCTAACGTATCCGCAAATACAATAATATCATCCATAGAGTTAATGGCGTTCGTTTCTCCTTCCAATAACGTGCTGATTATTTGCTGAAATACTTCGGGAGCTGATGCAATGCCAAATGGTAGCCTGTTGAATGTATACCTGCCCCAAGGTGTGTTAATCGCTAAGTATTTCTTAGTACGTTCTGATACTGGAATCTGCCAAAATCCCTTTTTGCAATCAAGAAGAGAAAAATATTTAGCATTTGTCATTCTAGCTGCGATCTCTTCGATAGTTCTAAGCGGGTAGTGACGTCGTAAAATTTGTTTATTTAGGTCATTAGGATCCATGCATACTCTAATATTGCCCTTTTGTTGAACAACAACTATCGGACTTACTGCAGGTGTTGGCTCTCTAATCGGCGAAATAACATCTAATTGAACCATCCGATCAAGATCTTTCCTGACTTGTGATCGCCTCGTAAATAAAAGTGTTAATTTTACCCAGACCTTCAAATACTGCTTTGGGTATCTCTGACTGAATATAGAATAGTCAAAACTATTAATAAATACTTATTATTGTAAAATTAAAGAATTTCTTTTCATCTCATCTTAAATCATCTAAAAACATGTTGAGTTTCCTTTTTTGATTAATATGATGAACCCAAAACAATCTTTTCCGCCTCTATACATGACAAATAATAATAAATAATCCAACCACTTGTTCATCACTCGCCATATTGACTCCGAAGACATTCACAGATTTTTGCCTCGAGTCGATTTGTTGCTGAGATTTTGTCAACTCCGGTGTGCGCCCAGCCTTAGTTAATGGTCAGATGACTCCTTTTGCACACGGAAGACGCCTGATAATAAGGTGTTTGGGCAGCAGCAAGACACTGGGACACTCAGACACTTACATTCACTCATCCATCACTTCACCAACTGGCCACTTGAACCCATTCAATGCAGTCACGCAAAACGAGAGATAGCTTGTGTTAAAGATTCAGTGAGCATTAACTTCGAACAGGCACATGTGGATAGCCTTACAAACTCTCGCATGCACAGACAAATCTCCAATCAACGGCAGTAGCCAAGTATTGCGTTTTTATCTTGCCAGCGAACAAGAAACAGTTTAGCTTTCTTATTATTAATGAACAGTATCAAAGTAAACTTATAGTTGTGGTAGTGCTAGAAACGTCCGAAACTAATAACGCTACTAGGAAATGATATGTTAGAATAGACAAAGCCATCGTGGGGTAGTGAATGAACGTTAAGCAAAGTGAACTTTAGTGCAACGTTTTTGTGAACTTTACATAAATTTCAGCCACCCGCCATATTTGAATGCAGTACAAGGGGCATTCTGGATAATTCAACAAAGAGAAAATCATCGTTAATAGTGCAAAAGGAAAAGACATTCGACGATATCATTTTAGTTTGCAACGATGTTAGGAACTCTAAGCTGACTGAGTGACTCGTTGCAGGTTGCGATAATTTGATGGACATCATTAAATCTTCAGGTTAATTCTACAAAGCTGATCATGAATAGCTAGACGAACAGAGTTTAGTTAAATTCAATTGATTCTTTACATCTTTATTGTTTATTTAATCTCCAAGCAAGAAGTAATTTAAGTGTGGAATTTAGTATTTACAAAAGTGCATAATTTCCAAGTCTGCAAGCAGCTGGAAGTTTTAGCTGTTATGTATCCGACCAAGGTCGCATTAGGATGTTAAGTTGTTAATAATAATAATAATAATAATAAACTATACTGGGACCGCCCCATTTACACAGACAAAACCATAAATCACAACAGACCAGACATCACACTTGTTGATAAGGTCAACAAACAGACCTATCTCATTGATATTGCAGTGCCTATCAGCAAGAACATGCAGAAAACTCACGCAGACAAGATCAGTAAATACACTGATCTAGCACACGAGCTCCAGAAGCAGTGGAGGCAGGATCGAGTACGTGTTGTATCCATCGTTCTGTCTGCCACTGGTCTGGTGCCTCACACATTGCACCACAGTCTCAGCACACTAGGACTTCACAAAAACACTTATGCACAACTGTAGAAGGCTGTGGTACTCAACACTACACGTATAGTTAGGAAATTTATGGACACAACCACACATCCCTAATCATTCTTGCACACGTCTTTACACTTGGCAGTATGTGCTTTGGTCCTTGACCCGCCATATTGTTTTTGCTGGGGAAACCCAAGGTTTGAAACATACAAACATAATAATAATAATAATTTTATTGCCAATAAAAATATTTACAACAGTATGTATTGATTACAGTTTTGACATCCCAGTTGTCTTAAGGGTGATCCCGTCGAGAACACAAAAGGGTGTCGGCATCGATGCAATTACATATGAAAATAAAACAAAAAGCATTACAGAGAAAGAATAAAAGATGAAGAAACTGGATTATTTTCCTTTTTTTTTACAAATATTTTGCAATGTACATTATCAAGGCGAAAAAAATTCAGTTCATCACATTTTGAAGAAACTATACGCTGCGAAAATTATATAATATAAAATTAGACTGATGGCGTTTACCTAGATAGAAGAAGGAGAAAATAAAAAAGGAGAGAGTGAGAAGAAAGAGAGGAGAGGAGAGATTACAATCAATTATTGGGTTCATTTAAAGAGAGGAATTATGTATTTATGAGGATTTATTAGGATTGAGTTGAGTGGATAAATGTTGTTTAAGTTTTCCTTTAAATTGTGTCAGAGAAGTGCAATCACGAATTTCATTTGGAATTTTATTCCAATTTAGAGGAGTTGAATAACTGACTGCTCTTCTTTGATAGTTGGATCTTGTTTTTGTTAGTAGATGAACAGGATTGAGGCTGGTTTTATAAGAATGGGAATAGGGTTTAATATTGAAAGTAATTGAAGGTCATAGTTTTTTGCTAATTGTTTTGTAGGTGAAAAGAGCCAACTGAAGCTTGTAGATATGTTCGAAAGGAATTATTTTATATTTTGTCCAGAGGGATTGAGTAGAATAGAGGCGGGGTTTTTTATCTAAGAATCTTAGGAAATGCTTTCGAACTTTCAGAATCATTTTTTCTTGAAATTTGGAAGTGGTACCCCGGATGATTACACCGTAGCACAAGTTTGCATGAATTAGCGACCAATATACAAGTAGACTCAGAAGTATTTGCCTAGGAAGAAAATAAAGTTTCCTAATGATGCCTAAATTTTTTGAGACTCTATGAGCGTTTGTTGTGTATGGAGCTTCCTTGATAGATCATGTGAAAGATTAACACTTAAATATCTGAAGGATTGGACTTCTTGTAATAAGGAGTTGTTATAAGTGATAGAGAAATTGTCACTGTTGAGTATTTTATTTCTTTGATAGAAAAACATAAACCGCTTTGGTTGTATTTAAAGTGAGGTCGTTAGAGGATAGCCAAGATTCAAGATAGAAAAGTGAGCACTGGACCTCGTGCTTGAGTTTTCCACATTAGGATGAGCAAATAGGAGGATTCCGTCATCGGCATAGAAGATACATTTGGAAGCAGGTGATGTGAGAATGAGATCGTTTAAAAATAAATTAAAGAGAAGGGGGGAAAGAATAGACCCTTGGGGTAAACCTGTACACCTATGATGTACTGAAGAGGAATATCCGTTTATGTTCAGTAGATATTGTCTTTCTGATAGATATGAAGAGATCCATGGTCCTCTAATACCCATATGTTCTAATTTTTGAAGTAAAATATTGATATTAATTCAGTGAAGAGCCTTTTCCAAGTCCAAGAAGAGACCTAAGACGATCTTATTAGCCGCCATATTCTCCATGATAAACTGCAAGATCAATTAACGCAGTTTCAGTATTTTTCATCAGTATGTGATGAAACCGTGTTGTTGTTGAGCAATGATTTTATTTTTGGATATATATGTAGAGAGTTTACTATGATATAGTTTTTCAAATATTTTTAAAAAAGAGTTTATCACGGATATAGGACAGTAATTTTCAGAGTGTTCACATCTCCTGCTTTCCATAATGGAACAACTTTCGTTTGTTTGAAGGAAGAAGGAAAGACGCCTTCAGATATTGAGATATTAAAAATAAGAGAAAGAGGGAGTGCAATGTCATCCACGATCTGTTTGAGAAAGTATGGGGAGATCTCATCAGGACCAGAAGAAGTTTTGTTGGATAGTGATTTGAAAGCTTGTTTAACTTCAGAAGGGGAAGTAGGAGATAGAAAGAAGAACGAATGACTTGGATTTTTCAATATACGATGTATATTTTTATTTGCTGTGCTGAAGGGAATATTTGGTAGAAGGATGTTAAGAAATTTACTTAGGTTTTGCTCGGATATTTTTAAGTTACTTTCTATGATAAGGGTAGATGGACAGTTTGGTTTTCTGTGATTAGATATTAATTTGTTGATATTATTCCACTTTTCTTTTATGGAGAGATTATCATTAAATAGATTTTAGTAATAAGTTTCCTTGGAAGCTCTAATTCGTGACCTTAATTCATTCCGCATGACTTAAAAGCGTTCTAGTTTTGCGGGTGTAGGATTTTTCTTATACGATTTATAAAGTTGATTTTTGTGGTGGATATTTTTCAAAAGTTCAAAGGATATCCATGGTTTCTTATTAGTAGTGGAATTAGTTTGGGAGATAACAGAAAAATATTTGTTGAATCCTGAGAAAAGAATTCGTCGAAGATTGAAACGGAGTGTTCCATAGAGGTTACATTTTCCATTTCTTCAGCCCAATCAATTGAATATAAATATTCCTTAATTTTATTTATTTTATTTAGGAAGAATTTGCGATTCTTCATTTTCGTTGCTCTTTTAAACGAGAAACTTTTAAATAAACTTGAAAGATTTGTAGTGAAAAATACCCGATCGTGGTCAGTAATAAAGACGTGAAAGATATCTGTACTTTAAGTTGGAAAATAAGTGAAGAATTGATCAAGAACTGAGTGAGATGAGTGCGAGGTAGAGCGACAGGTTGGATAATCAATTAGTGGAAAGAAAGAGTAACAATTCATTGTTGCAAGGAGATCTATGACGTTTTTGTCATTTGTATTTAAGAAGTTAATGTTAAAATCGCCCAAAAATACTCCTCTTTTGTAATTTTGATTATTAAATTGTGTAATCGAATCAATGTAATTATGAAAATGAAGAATGTTTCCTGAAGGGGGTCTGTAGATGCCTACCAATATAACATCTTCATTTATTGAGCAGCAAATACACTCTGAGTAAATATTGATAAAGGAGAATTCATTTAATACCTTGATATTAAAGTTATCTTTATAATAGAAAGCCACACCCCACCTTTTTTATCATTTCTATTAAGAGAGACTACAGAATAATATTCAATATTAGGTAAAATTTGTGGACTCATAGCCCAAGTTTCAGTTAGAAGAAGGAAAAGAGCATCAGGAGAATTATCCAGAGATGAGTCATTGAGTAATGATTCATTGAGTAATGACATGTTGTAGAGAAGAAAGGAAGATTACAAAATTATTAGGTTCATTATTTACATCGTAGTTTGCAGTTTTGCTCTAGATATTGAAGGAAGGGGAAAACAATAATGTTGTATGAAATGTGTACGCCGTCGCACTGATTAAAAAATTGATATATACATTTTAAAAAGTAGAACTACTAGTTTCGATTCTCATAGGAATCTTCTTCAAGTTACTTGAAATTAAAAAAGCATATGGTTTATAAAGCCTTAGAAATTACAAATGACGGAATAAATCACGTGGCTAGAGACCAAGCTCATGCCATTGTTCGTCAAAAAAATTGGAGGTGGGCAGGGAAAAAAAAAAAAAAAAATATTGGCTACTATTGTGTTTATTCTTTTTTCCCTTTTTTATAAATTAAATATTTTTCCATATTTTTAACAGACAGGGTATCATTATAACAAGTTGGATCACTTAAAATAAAAAATGTCTCCTTACATTTCCTAAGAAAAGGATTCTCTTCCTTGCAAATGATTTTTACTTCTTTGAAATTAATTTGATGTTGATGTGTGTTTGCGTGTGTAACTGTTGTATAATTGAGGTCTTTATTTTTTAAAGCGTATTCATGCTGGTAAATACGCTTGGATAATTTTTGAGATGTCTCGCCAAAATATCTGCATTGTTGGTGGCTGCAAGGAATTGCGTAGACTACATTTCGTGTAGATAACATTGGTTTAGGGGGTGGGCGATTATTTTGTTTATCCTTAAGAAAATTACTTATGGTTTTTTCAGTTGGAGATGTACAAATGATTTGCAATGGACGCAACACATGATTGATAGCTTTTTGCAATGGTGGATAGAATGGAATGGAAACATATTTAAATTTAGATTTATGATTGGGTCTGTCGTTATTATAATGATTGTATGTTGCCTTGGCAATGTGTTTGTTAATAAATGACTTAGGATGAGCTTGGTCTCTAGCCACGTGATTTATTCCGTCATTAGTAATTTCTAAGGCTTTATAAATCATATGCTTTTTTAATTTCAAGTAACTTGAAGAAGATTCCTATGAGAATCGAAACTAGTAGTTCTACTTTTTAAAATGTATATATCAATTTTTTAATCAGTGCGACGGCGTACACATTTCATGTTTTTATCAGCGCACGTTAAAAATGTTATGAATAATGTTGTATAGAATGATAATATGGAGTAATAAAGTAACAGTATAGTTAATAGGTAAAATTGTAAGAGGAACTGGAAGATATTAAATACAGGACAGAAATAGGAACTAGAATATGTTAGAAAACTATCAGGCAACGCACCAGAACAATTCTTTCTTTAAAGGTTTACAAAAAGAATATAGTAATATAAGGTAAAGATATGTATTATGTAATAATTGATAGAAAATGCTTTCTACCAAAGTTAAAAACTAAATGTAATTGATAGTAACAAGTTGGAAAAAAAGGGATATAAAACCTATAAAAATATATATATATATGTAACAGTAAATACATGAAAGAATTACAAGTTTAGTAAACAGAAATTAAATAAAAATAATGTTGCAGTTAAAAGAAAATGGTGGATTAATTAGGGCATACATTAATTTTTGGAAATCATATATAGAAGTTAGGGTTAATTTATTATTACCATGGTGCACAATGATTCTTCCGTCGGTAGTCCACACATTCCTAAGTCCAAATCTTTCAATCGCCGCCTGAAGCAATTGGATCCTCGCCCTTGTCAAATCCTCTCTTATCGCAATCCTCTTACCTTTGAGAAGTTTTTTTCTTAGAAAAAACAACTTCTCTTGTTTTGGAAGAGATAAATTTGACTATAATGGCGCGAGGCCTGTTACCTTTTCTGGGACCCACTCTGTGCGAGCGATCATTGTCATTTTTGGATATTTCAACGCCAAGTTTATCTTTACAAATATTTATTACTATATTGTCTGTGTCCTCGTCTCTCAATTCCGCTATTCCAAAAATTCTGATGTTAGCTCTCCTCTGATATTTTTATCCGCTAATTCTGCTTTGCTTTTATATTAAAAAAATTCCTTTTTTAGTTCATTCAGTTCCCTGCGAAGTTCTGTAAGTTCTTTGTCCTTTTCATTCAGTGCCTCCATCAATTTATCCGTCACGATCTTCGTAACGGAATCAGTGATGGCGGCTGTTATTGCTGCTATTATATCCTGAGAATGCAGAGCTTCACCAACGTGTACCCTCACCGTCTCCTGCAAATCCACCTATCGGGGTGGAGGCTCAATTTGCGGGATGCGGGTCGCTTCCATCGTCACCGTTGCTGTACCGTCAGCGTTCTCTTTGGAATTTCTGGTGTTCGCCATTCTGATTTCCTTTGAAAAGCGCTGTGTGCACTCTTGGTCACTTAATAAATCAAAAAATTAGTAATAGCTACCTTTCAGCTTCTATATAACACCTACAATTGACTTTTCTGTGGAGCCCCGTTTTGCACGTGTTTAACAGTATGCCGCCATCTTTCACCAATCTTAATCTAAATATTAATGTCAATAACTATATTTAATTGTTCTGTGCTGTATGTGCATTATTGAACAATCCTACTGAGGTTAGCACTGACCCCTGCGATCATGAGACACTGAGCTAGTAAACCGAGCAAAAGCTTCAACGGCAGCTACAGGATCGCCTGTACATCAAAAGGTGATAGCCTGTTTACCTTCACATCAAAAGAAAAGGCCGGCGAATTTTCTAAAACAGCTCCGGGGGCCTGTTCCGGGAGATTGGCGCTGAGTGCAGGTACTTCAGATTGCTTGGCATTTCTCGGACTAATACCAAGCAGAAACCCGGATGATTTTTCGTCAATAATCTCCTCTATCTGAACCTCGTTACGCACATTGAGATCCGGAGTTTCGGCCAGAGGAGGTTCAATCTGTTTCTCTCCGAACGAGACATCAGCAGCACGATTGCGTGCGGCTTCAGTTGCCTTCTCGGAACTGTAAACATTGGGACCATGGATCTGTGGAGGAATAAAATCAATTGGCTCGATGTCGAGGGAGAAGTCGGCAGATTTCCCGCGATTCATCTCCTCTGCCTTTTCTGCATGGCAGGTTTTGGGATTGGAGATGGCTGTCAATTCCAGATTCTACGACTTAAAAGCCAATATTGCGCTTTTCAGATTTGGCCCACAATTTGTCCGTCTTCCGCTCATCGTATTTGCGCAGCTTTCTCTATTAAGAGTCTAAAGCATCTCGCGAGTGTTCCTGATCCCAGCGTCAGAGATTTTGGCGGAACGACAGGAGATATTTAAGCTCTTGAAGTCGATGCTATCAATCTCTTCCCAGGAAATACCATATCTCGCCAACTCTCCATCGTCCTCTTTAAAGCTGCCTGTAACAGCCTAATCTTCTCGGATAGTTAGGGAAAGCTATCGGGCGCTTCAATGCCTAGTTCAGCTAGGAATTTTCTTAAACTGAACTGCTTTAGGTCTTTGGCTTCCCAGACGACGTAGATCAGTGTTTCTCAACCTTTTAGCACTTGCGACCTAATTTTCAATCACAATTCTCATCGCGCCCCCCCCCCAAAAAAAACCTCCAAACCTATCTGTTCAACCAAAAAAAACCCCCAACCCCGGTATACGTGGGCCCCCCCCCCCCTTTAGATTTATCACGCCCCCCTAGGGGGGCGCGCCCCACAGGTTGAGAAACGCTGACGTAGATAAAGCCCGCCAACAAAGCAATCGATGTTGCCTATGAGAGGGAGGATTCGGCCTTTTTTCTGTTAATGAAAACAGAGAGGGATTAAGGTAATAGAGGAACGACGAGGCTTCAGAAATGCACCGAAGAAAGAAACAGGGAAGAATCTAATAATGAACAACTTCTAAACCCTAATGTAACCACGCTGTTAGCTACTATTTTGTAGATGGAAGGAAGTAATAAAAAGGAGTAAGGAATGGTTAGGTAAAAGGGAAGCCAGATGGATAAGAGGCTGAGACAGCACTATAGAGCATCTGGAGGACATCCGTTTCAGGAAGTCAAAGAAGCATTAGAACGATGTTCGGGGTGAATGAAATTAGCGAATTACTTCTAAATCATTATATATATATAAAAATGAAGAAAATGCAAGGGATAGGAAAAGAAAAAAGATGTAACAACCTCGGGCCATTACAAAACGATATCTTATACAGATTTATGTCTATGTAAATTGTCTTTTGCATACATTTCAGAGAATTTTGTCTCGCAGTGAGAGATGTAATGATATATGTTACATGATATTTTCATGTGTGGTGTTCCTATAAATATCTTCAGCCAGGTCTTGCAGTCCTTGTTTCAGAAGGA
The DNA here is from genome assembly GCA_023159025.1 of Thereuonema tuberculata. Lineage (NCBI taxonomy): Eukaryota > Metazoa > Arthropoda > Chilopoda > Scutigeromorpha > Scutigeridae > Thereuonema > Thereuonema tuberculata. The sequence continues at coordinate 125,754 of JAFIDM010093788.1, forward strand.
GTTAAATACAAAAACAATAAAGTTCAGATATGACGTCCTACATCTTTATATTAATCAATCCTCGGATTAATGTAATGGTAATTTTTCACATTTGCTGTAGCTAATAAATCAATACCATCATCTCTGTGTATGTTAACAGCTATCTGAATTCGTTTAAAGCCTTTATTTATTACCAGTATGTCCTATTACAAGAGTAATAGCAGCTTAACTTTTAAGGATAACTTTGTTTCATAAATTAAAATTAGACATAAGATTGGAATTATTAAATGTCCAAGAAGATCAAGAGTATAAAAAAAAGCAAAAAAAAAACCGTAAGATGGCTAGTCTAAAACTTATGTCGAAAAATATGTACTTATTAAAATATAGAACTATTTCTGAAAATGCCAATGAAGATGTCCTTACAAGTATTAATGAATGCTTCTGATATGTCGGTTTATTTGATCCGTAAAAATATTCGATATAAAAAAATGGGTTTATAATATTACGAATGACATAAATTTCGAAATATGATGACAGGAGATAAGCTAATGGAAGCTAATTTCATTTTCCCATTATTTTGCTACAAAAATACATTAATATATCATTGTGGAATCCATTAAGCATTAATGAACTTTTTTGATTGTAATAAAATACAGTAGACTGACAGTATTTATTACTGCTGACTTTGATGTCTTTGAATATTTATGTTGAAGATATTAATATTTCAGAATGAATAACTTTTAATGAGTTTATTGTCTTCTATTTGGACTCTTTTTATATTTAGTTATGGGCAGGTTATTATCTGCTATGCAGCAAAGGATTAATTAAAATTAAAGAAAATATCAACTAATTAGATTGTAAGTTGCAGAGAATTTGTTTTTAGCTTCCATTCTATCATACTTACTTTAAAATCCAAATTATAGGTTTTTATAATATAATTTTGTGAATACTTTTATGTTTTGGTAGGAGTTCTCTCCTATTATGCCAACTGCTTCATGTTTATCAACCGAAGTTAATTCAAAACCTTTTTTTTGTAAAAATATAGTAAAACTTTACCACAAGGAGGTATGTGAATATGAGTATGAAAAATGCTCACATAAATTTAAAAAATTCTAAAAAGTTCTTAAAATTAGATAAAAGTTCAGACTGCACACACGCGTAAAACAAACACTAAATGTTCAAAGCTTTCGTCCCCAATGTGACGGGGCTTCTTTTGTGGATATAATCCGACGAGCTGGAAACAAATCTATATAAAGGGGAAGGAACCAATGAGACGCTGTGAAACCGGTGGGCGGATCGGAATCCCCGAGGGAGTCCCAGACTCCGCCATGTCCTATCGGAGCGAGGTGATAACAGGTTAGGGCCATGTCTAAAAATGACATGGCTTATGCTACTGTTCGTCACTCCATGAATATCGGGATTCCATAAAATTTTCCAGCCCTGTCATTTTGGATAGTTAAGGTCAACATTTTTTATGTAAGGAATCTGTACTTATCTCAGCCACGGATGGAAGCTACAATGACTTCATCTCCATCCAAAACAATCAGTATTCTCTAAAAAAAAGAAAAATATCAAGAGAAGGAAAACAGTTCAAAATGCCTTCACTTCGTAATTTTTTCATTTATTTTCATTTTTATTTTCTTTTATTCACATTTTGAAACAGCCAGAAACCTAAGTATCCACCAGGTATCTGCGCAATATATATGATGTTCCAAGCAGCGCTGTTTTCTGTAGTTCTGATGTTGTAATTTCAGACAACTGCAATTGGTTCAAATACTTGGTAAAATTTTTTGAGATTGTTCCAAGTGTTCCTATGATGATGGGGATCACTGTCGTGTGTTTCATCCAAAGCCGTGTTGTTTCTATTGCCAAATCCCTGAATTTTATAATTTTTTCCAGTTCTTTATCTACAATTCTTGCATCTCCAGGGATTGCAATATCAATTATGAAAATAGTTCTATTTGTTAATACTGTTATATCTGGCGTATTATGATCCAGGTGTCTATCAGTTTGAATTCTAAAATCCCACAAGATTTTGACGTCCTCATTTTCTAAAACTTTTTAACTTGATGCTCCCATGAATTTTTAGATGTTGGCAAGTCATATTTTTTGCATAATGCCCAGTGTATAAATCTGGCGACCCTATCATGTCTGCTTTTATAGTCCGTTTCTGCGATTTTGCTGATTATTATTATATAACATATGACACAATACAAAGAGAACATCTTTGACTGGATTAATTGAGCAATTCAAGTCTCACCCAGAGACCTAAGAATTGTCCAAGTATCTTCGCAAAATATAATCAGTTCCTAGTAATGATGTTTTTTGCAGATCTGTTATTGAAATCTCATGAAGTTCCAAGCTATTAAAGTGTTTTACAAATTCCTTAGATAAAGCACCGAGGGCACCAATAACTATAGGTGTTACAGTGGTACGTTTGTTCCACAAACGAGAAATTTCAATTGTCAGATCCCTATATTTTGTGATCTTTTCCAGTTCTTTCTCAACAATTCGTGCATCTCCAGGTATTGCCACATCTATTAGAATAACATCTTTCCTCTCTATAATTGTTATGTCTGGAGTGTTGTGTTCCAAATGACGGTCGGTTTGAATTCTGAAGTCCCAGAGGATTTTGGCCTCATCATTTTCTAGCACCTTTTCAATAGAATGTTCCCACCAGTTTTTGGAAACTGGGAATTGATATTTTTTGCATAAATTCCAGTGAATAATACTGGCTACTCTATCATGGCGTCTTTTGTACTCAGTCTGAGCAATTTTACTACAACCACTGATAAGATGGTCAATAGTTTCATCCTTCACTTTGCATAATCTGCATTTATTATCGTTGCTCACGTGTTGTATTTTGGTTTTCATCACGTTATTTAATAAAGCTTGTTCTTGGGCAGCAATTATTATTATTATTATTATTAATAGTATTATTATATTTTTTTAATGTTTTTTTGTTTTTATTCAATTTTTTTTTTTTTTTTTTTAATGTTTCTTTATATTTCCTTATTCTTTATAGTTATTTTATTTTTTATATATCTTTTCTTATTATTCTTTATTTTTTTTATTTATTTTTAATAATATTTTAGAAATATATTTTTACTGTTTCATTATTTTTATTTTATATCTCTTAATGTTAATTGTTGTGTTTACAAACTCTGCCATGAGCTCACATCAGTCTTGATCACTTGAGGTTCTGTGATCACCGCTTGACGGCGCTGACGGCTTCTTAGTACGTCACCCCAGAATGATTGATTTCTGTGATTGCCACGAGGAATCCGTTCCGCCCACCGGTTTCGCAGCTTCTCATTGGTTCCTTCCCCCTTTAATAGAAGTGTTTCCAGCTCGTAGGATAATATCCACCGAAGAAACCCGTCACATTGGGGATGAAAGCTCTGGACTTTTTAGTGTATGTTTTATGTTTGTTTACAGGCTGAACTTTTTCTCCATCATATTCAGCACACGTAAAAACTAAATTTTTAACAATAGCTGAATTCTATTGTAATTTTTGTGTCGGCATTTTTCATACTCATACATACAAATACTCATAGATATGGCCAAAAATATCCGGACACCATTACAACGAAATGGATCGGACAGGTCAGGAGATTTGGTGCGTCATCGGACGTTATAAAAGCATTGGTGTGGGCTTTGGCTGTCTAAAGTCAGCGTTTCAGATAAAATGAGTAAGTCAGGCGAGCTCAGTGACTTCGAACGTGGCGTCATAATCGGATCCTACCGTTGTAGGAAATCTGTTCGTGAAATTGCGGACATGCTGCACGCGCCGAAATCAACTGTGAGTGAATTCTAAAATGGAAACGTCAAGGTAGTGAAACGACAGCTCCACAAAGTAGTAGACCGAATAAACTGACTGGCAGAAGCCGATCGAACCCTGAAGAGAGTAGGGAATCAAGATCGGAATTCTCCGTTTGTAGTGATTACGACGGAGTTCCAACATTCGTCCGGTATTCTCGATAGCAGCAGGACTGTTCGCCGAGAGCTAAACTACTTGGGTTTCCACAGCCGTGCGGCCATTCACAAGCCGTACATCTCCGCCATCAATGCGAAGCGTCGGTTGCAGTGGTGAAGAGCATCGGCTGTGGAGAAACGAAAAATGTTCTGTCAGTGATGAATCACGCTTCACGATCTGGCAGGCCGATGGACGTATGTGGGTTTGGCGGATGCCCGGCGAACGCTTCTATCCGACCGTGTTGTGCCAACTATTAAGTTCGGCGGCGGCAGCACAATGTTGATGAGGTATTTTTCGTGATTCGGCCTGGGTTCCTTAGTTCCTGTAACGGGCAACATGAGCTTTGTGATGTATCGGGCCATTCTGGATAACGCTGCCCACCCAACCCTGTGGCAACAGTTTGGGGAGGGCCGGTTTCTTTTCCAGCAGGATCACTGTCCCGTACGCACAGCGAAGTTGGTGCGGCCGTGGTTTGACGACATGGGTGTTCTACAACTTCACTGGCCGTCTCAGAACCCCATCTAACATCTGGGAGACAAAATAAAACTCACATTACGTGCCCACCTATGTCGTTCATGTTCCGTTGCCGACTCACTTCAACTGACATGGTCACCTGGAAGTCAGTTCTTCCGACCGCCTGTAAAAACCTGGAGGAAAGTCTTCTCAGATTATTGCAGGCTGTCGTCGATGCAAAAGACGTACCGACATTATGTTAATATGTGCCTCAAGAGCCTCCGCGTCGCGACAACGAGGTGTCCGGATACTTTTGGCCATATAGTTTATTTTCACTTGGAGAAAAGCTGTCAGAGCTATGTATATAGTAGTACAAAACTACATAAATTAAGTTATTAAGACTAACTGTTGAATGTACAAAAAGAAGTTAGATATTTTTAAATATTTTTTTTAAGTTCTTTTTTGAACTAGTGTAAGAAGGAATAGGTTCTTACTCATGAACGTATAATGAAAGAGAAAATCATCGGATATTGGATGAAAATTTTCTATTTTGTTTTCTAGACTTCCCCAAGAAGTAAAAAGACCAAAAATTGAGGTCTTTTTGTATCAGATCTTAATTTCAGAAAGAAAAACAATTGGGAAAAAACTTCCTTTAATAACTCATGCAGGTTGAACCAGCAAAAGGTGTAATAGGAAATTAGGATATCTATCCAGACATATCCTGACAGAAGACCTTCATCAAGACAACAATGTTGAGAATTATACGAAGATTCGGAACTACTGGAAGTACTCTCACAGGATTATGAGCAACAACGCCATCACTTACAATAGATTTTAGCACCAATTGTTGCATAATAATATTTGTGTAGGGCTCATTGTCACGATAACAAATCCTAGAACTTAACAATAGTAATGGAAGCAAACTTTCAGCTTTATAACTTAAAGCAACGCTTTTTATCCTAACACGGGGGAATTTCGGAAAATCCTGAAAAAGGGTTTTAGTGATTTTAATTGCCTACATACATGCCAAATTTGAAGTCTCTACTAATTATAGTTATGGAAATTATGGCGGAAATAAGAAAACTTTCAAGCGAAAATAAACCCTCCTTCTTTCCGAATTCGTGGGAATTTCGAAAAATCCTGAAAAAGGGTTTTAGTAATTTTAGTTATCTAAAATTACATGCCAAATTTGAAGTCTCTACTAATTTTAGTTACTGAACAAATTACGGAAATAAAAAACCTTTAAAGCTACAATTTTTCCCGAAATCGTGGGAATTTCGAAAAATCCGGCCTTATTCCTTGTCTACATCATAAAGGGAACCTCTGTGTAAAATTTCAGCTTTCTAGGGCTTGGGCTGGGCATTGAAGAGTCAGTCAGTGAGGTCTTGTTATTTTATATAGTTAGATGTAAGATGTAAGGCTTGTAAAAGAAGGCCGGTGAGGCTTTTGAAATATTATCAAGGTGAATTTCTTTTGTTAATAAAGAAGTTTAAGAAGTTTTATAACTTTCATGATATTAATTGAAGAATTATGATAAGACAGCACTTCTAAAACTTTTGTCGAAGAAGGACATATTTATTAAAATATAGAAATACTTCAGAAAATTATAATGAAGGTTCCCTTACTATTTTTAATGCTTCTGACCCAGTCTTTTTATTTGATCTGTAAAAATAATCAATTTAAGAAATTAATTTATAATGTTATGTACGACATAAATTTCGATATATGATGACAGGAGGGAAGCCAATGGGAGGAGCAGAATTTCATTCCCCCTCATCTTGCTATAAAAAGACATTATAGGTTTAATTAGGTCAATGTGGAATTCATTAAACATTAATGAACTGTTTTGGTAATAATATAATTCCGTGATAATGTTTTGATGCTGTTAACTTTGATGTCTTTGAATATTTATGAAGAAGATATAAATATTTCAGTATGATTAACTTTTAATGAGTTATTCTCTTCGATCTCGACTCCTTATATTAAGTGATGAGGAGGTTATTAACTCTCTCAAGAAAAGAAGTAAATTTTCAACATTATAGAAAATGGCTACTAATTCACATAGTAATTTGCAGAGAAATTTTTTTCTTGTACATCCTAAGTTATTTCATTTATAATTCGAATTGTAAAGATGTATAATATAATTTCCTACATATTTAGGCTTCTATGTTTAGATATGGTGCTCTTTTATTGCTTCAACTGCTTCTTACTTATCAACTTACCAATGGGTACGAAGTTAATTCAAGAATTCTAGTAAAAAAAAAATAATATGGGAAAGTTTTACGCTATACAAAAATCATGTAAATTAAAAAACAAAATATGAAGCTTTCCTGGCGTCGACAAATGAAAACTTCTTCTCGGGAGATCAACCA
>JAFIDM010093788.1:147533-167938 GCA_023159025.1 Thereuonema tuberculata
GTCGTATTTGTTTTATTATTGAATCATTCAAACATACTTTTTTTTTGTTAATTACAATTGTAATGCTAATGAATAATTCAGAGTGAGAAAGAGTTTAACAGTTATTAGATAATTTATTTAATCTTTATTGAAAAAAAAAATCTGGAGACGAAGCAGGATAATGAGACAGAAAAAAAGAATTTTAAAGTAATTCATTTGTTAAGTTTCGAGTTCGCTGTCAGTCAAGATGTTCTCGGTGGTGCCATAGAAACCAACTGAGAAGAGGGACACTAACACGTAAATCTAAATTAAGAAATTTCCGATTATTTGGTTCAAAATCTGAAATGAAAAGTAATTTTCTCAATCGTTTACTTCTTAACGAAAAATAAAATATTCCAATTTTTTTTTCGAACATTTTAGATTAGATTGGACTTTGAATGATTTGATTAGAAGCAACAGGGAGAGGATCCTACTGATAACAAATATGATAGCAAATAACTTAAATGTAAAGGAAAGATTATCAAAACCAGTATCGTACTGTACTTAGTAGCATAACAGATTTATAAGAAATATTGATATATTCGAGATGTCAATATACTAATCTGTTTTATTCTATCAAGCATCGACAGCAATGGAATTATGATCTCTAGCAAACGAGAACTTCATCCCAAAAATCATAAAATGTAATAAAAAAAATAAGTCATTGTCAAATGTAAATGATATTCAGTAAATTGTAATAAAAACAAAATGGTTATTTCTTTGTAAAGATTGCTTATTGTGCTAATACTAAGTTCTTGATAAAAGATAAGATAACTTCATAACTGTTCTACCAATACATAATTATAAATCATTAGGTCTTCAATAATGATGGTTTTCCGATTATAATCTAATAAATAACAAATTTTAAATAACCAATAATCTATTAACAAAAATAAAATAACAATTCTGATTATAGTAAGGAACTATTTGATTTAATTTTATGTTTTATAGACTTCTGATTCGCATTGAAACTCTCCAATATTTCTGATCACAAATGATATCTTCAGGGAAACTTCAGTGTTCTTTTGTAGTTTAATTTAAAGCTAAATAAAATTGGACAGCAAATTTACCCTGAAAATTTGCACCTTATGTTGAAATGATGTTTTTGATTAATTATCTTAAGAAATGAAGATAGACGAAAACAGAAGTTGCAGAAGAAGTAGGCTTATTTTATGCAGTTTCATATGGAGTTCATGAACTTTCAATAATCATTTCGTTAGATCGTAAGGATTCTTGAATGTCTTCATATGTTTCTTCTTTTTTTTTTTCATTGTAGGATATCTTCTCGTTTTACCAAGATTTAAAATTTATCACGTTGTGATAATAGTCGTTGTTTGTGGTGTAATATTTCATTAGTAAAGAAATTAAATATATATTCTACATTGGAAGGATATCACAATAAAATATAATCCAAATGAGCTTTTACTAAGTTTCTGTTATAGAGGTAACAAAGATTGTTTGATTCATCTACCCAGTTACTTTATTATCAATTAAAAGACAAATAAATTCATCATATATTATTAGAAATATTAGGCGTAATAGAACAAAGAACTTTTCAAAAAGCAATTTTACTTTTTATTATCATACCAATGTTCAAAAATATAATGTTCAGGAATCCTAATTTCAGGAAATTTACAGTGGGAATTACCTTTCAAAGATATTCTCCAAGAAATCAAGTGACTTTATTCTCCTGCATCGAAAGTAGAAAACATCCTCTAAGAAATAAAAGCATAACTATTAAAAAAAGAACTGAATCGAAGAAGAAGTAGACACCATCAAAAAGTTTTTCAAAAACATTTTCGCTGTGAAAACAAAGAAAGATGCAATATCTATCTAAAGAAGAATCGCAATCAATACCAGGAATCCCTGGATTGGATAGAATTTTTAACAATACTACAAACAAATTTATCAAAATTACCTGGGTAATTTTCATCCTATTAACATTCTGTGGTTTCTTTTATCAAAACTTGGATACCATACTTGCATATAAGTCAGTCAGTTCCTGCTGTAGCGACAGAATACAAAGTGAATGACAGTATTCTATTTCCTAATATTCTGTTATGTCCTTACAAACCATTCCAGTTTCATACAAAATTTCTAAGTCTAATAGCATATTATCAGGACCTGAATGAATCAATTAATGACGTTCTTCAATTAGTGGACAAAAATTATATGAATATCACTGAACTCTGGGATATCCCTGGACTTCAGAAGAAAGCCTATAATCAACTATTCAGTGTAAGTAAAAAACTTTTTATATGAGTTTTATTTTGCATATAGAAAATAAGTAAATTAAATAAGTAACTCTTAATATTAATTTATTATATATTATTTAAAGGTATTTGCAATTCGTTCTATCAAAAATAAAGGAATTTAAATCACAAAGGAAGCTAATAATATCATTGCATTAACAACTTAACGAATTCTGTACTTTTATAGACCGAAATATTTTTTCTGTTCATAATACATTAAGATAGGAGACCTAAGCATAAAACCGAAAACTTAAAGATACAACATTTATTAAGATTATTATATGTCATAATAATATGTTACAATACTCAAAATAATTATAAGGTGGGTGTCCCTGATATGGCCAAGCTAAGGTTTGAGAATTTATCTAGCCGCCATTTTGGAAAAAATCCAAACCTTTTTTTGTTTAAATCGTTCTCAATCTAATGAACTTTCATAAAAAATTTTGTCATTCCCCATAAAAATAGTTTTACTGGTCCAAAAAAACAAAATTCCAAAAGTGTACCTAGTGGCCATATCAGGAACATGTGTACCTGAAATGGCCACCCTTGTTTCATTTTCTACAAATCGTGTTTTTTTTTTCAATTTCATAGTGCAGTTCTACTAAAATTACATAATTTTGATGTAAATGAATAAATATTATACTAAATAATCCTTTTTTTTTTTGTTATTTAAAAGTGGGTTCAAAACAGGACTCATGCTCACTGCCTTGGACATGACTTCTTAAGTCCATAATCCCCTCTTCTTCACGTTGTCTGACATTATTTTATATCTAAAACACACAAAAAAGGTTTTTATAGAGTAATTTTATCAGGAGATAAAATAAACTTGAAGTGAACTTGATACTGCCATGTTTCACTTAATATGGCCAAGTGGGTAGCCATATCAGGAGCAGGTCAGCTTTCTCGAAAATTGGTTATTACGAACTACGAATGTGAAAGATACGCCATCGACGACAACACCAATTGAAAGAACATTAAAAACTGAATAGGTTACGATGGTTTCATGAAAAAAGTATTTGAAGTTATGCATAAAACAAAGGAGACTCATCAGAGAAACACAAGAACCAGTCATACGAAAAACACAAAACAGACAACTGACGCCATATTGCTCAATCTGGCTGGATGGTAAATTATCATGCGACATACTAGGGAGGCCCCTCACTGGATGGTGATGCCATTTAGCGGATTTTTTGCTTATCTAACTCACAATAAGTGGGTGGCCATATCAGGAACATGGCCATAACAGGGGCATTCCCCTTATGTTATTATTTGCCTGTCGAGACTGAAAAAGGATTTAAGTCCAAAATCTTTCTTTATAATATTATTCTTTAAAACCTCTGGCATGTTTCTAACTATTTTTAAAATATTGTAAACTGAATTTAGAAGGTATTCAGTTCAGAATTACAATATTCACCTGAAATCTCTGGATTCAACTGAAGTTTTACCAATTCCTTCCAAATGTACGAAAATTTCAATGATTATTTTCATTTCATTATCATTCTGTTTCTGCTTTAACTAAAGCATAAAATCAATTTGTCAGTATAATTCTATTCCAATTTGGAAAAAAATATGCACTTCGGAAATCGCTGGATTTGAGAAATCTTTTAGTTGCTTCGCTTCAGTAAGAGTAAGAAATATCTCCATATCACTTTTATTCGGTGATGTATAGTTACCTCATTCAAAACATTTTATGTTTAAGAGGAAACTTATTACAGAAGTTCAGTTTTCATAATACCTTCTTCTATAATAATATTCTTCTATAAAAATATTTAAAATTCACAATATTTCAGCTGTTTTAAGTATCAGGCTAGTACTGGTGATTTTAAGTCGTATTTCAATTCGGAGAATAATTACATAATGCAATAACGTAACAAATAATAAGTCTCAATATGTGAGGGTATCAATACTAACAATTTGAATCATAACATAATATAACAAAGGTATAAAGTATTATAGAACAAGGTATAGGAAACATGAAATATTTTATCTATGTTGAGGTGTGTGAATTTATATTACGTGATTTCTTTAGTCATTTTAGTTCTTTCGTCACTAGATCCTGATAAGTTAATCATAAATTTCCTATTACAATGAGATCTTTTAAATTTTAATATTTATATATATAATATATAAACTCGGTTCACGGCGTCAGGTGTCGCCTTCCGAAAGAATCTGCAAGAAGTCTATTCCAGGTCTTCCGGTCTATGGTCCATTCCTCTTCCAGACTTCTAATCCTCATTGCTTTTTTAATATCGTCCATCCAAGCCTTTCATGGTCTTCCTCGTTTCCTTTTTTGATTTGTTTTGTAATCAAAAGCGATTTTGGGCAGTCTTTTGTCACTCATTCTTTTAACATGACCAAACCAAATTAATTGTTTTCTTTGAAGATCGTCCAAAATGTTTCCTTTTATTTTCATCATTTCTTTGATTCTTTCATTTCTTATTCTTTCTATTCTTGATACCCTGCATGATCTTCTTAGGGCATCCATTTCCACTGCCACTAATTTCTTTTTTTCTGTCTCCGTAATTCTCCATCCCTCTGCCCCATATAACAAGATGCTCTTTACAATAGAATTGTATATATTATACTTTCTTTTCCTAGAGACCTCTTCACTCCACCAAATAGAATTTAATAGTTTTATAGCCTTCCTTCCTTGACAAATTCTGTTTATAATTTCTTGTGAGTCTCTGCCTTCTCTATTAATGTCTACTCCGAGATATCTATAATGCTCACAGCTTTCTATTTTCATGTTATTATTTAGATTAAGGTCCGTCTCATTTCCTCCTATACATAGATATTTGGTCTTGCTAACGTTCATGTATAGTCCCCATTTCTCATATTCTTCCTTAATTGTTATCGTCATTCTCTCTAAATCAATTTTACTCTTTGCAATTATGACTTGGTCATCGGCGAACTGCAGAGTAAACATTGACGTTCCTTTCACATTAAGTCCCAATCCTCTGCAGTTTTCTTTCCAAACTTTTAATGCTGCTTCAACATAAATTTTAAAAAGTGTTGGGGAGATATAACATCTCTGTCTGAGTCCTTTATCTGTTATAAAGCCTTTTGATAATCTTTGACCTACTTTAATCTTTGTTTTTGATTGTCTGTAAAGTTCTTGAATTGCTCTAATAATATTTAAATTTATGTTTATTTCCTTTAATACATTCCATAATTTTGCGATTGGAACATTATCATATGCCTTCGTTAGATCAATAAACAGAAGATGAATTTGATTTCCCACCGTCATTTCCTTTTCAATAATTTGTTTAAGACAAAATATATTATCCATACATGATCTTCCTGCTCTAAATCCACTTTGTTCTTCACTTTCTTTCATTCTTATTTCTTCTTCAAGAAAATCTTTTAAAATTCGTCCATATTGACTCTCTGCCTGCCTTCTCGACGGGACTACCCTTAAGGCACAGGGACGTCACACTCATATCTATTATGTTTTATCAAACTTTTGTCAGGCAAATAAATTATTATTATTAATTAATTAATTAATTACAGTCTACTAAATGTTGCTGTTACAGTAATACAACGGTAATTTTCACATTTTTGTCTGTGTCCTTTCTTATAAATTGATGTTAAATATCCAATTCTCCACTCTTCTGGTGTTTCTTCTTCGTTTAGGGATCTTTCGAATAATTGTGTAATTAATCTTAGCAATTATCGGTTCCATTTTTGATCAGTTCTGCTGATATTCCACCGGGACCACTTGCTCTTTGATTCTTTAATTTTTTAATTGCTGTTTTAACTCTCTCAACTTCCAATAATATAGGTTGTTGTATGGTATCAATATGTGTATTTTTTACTTAAAAATCATTTCTTGTTTCTGTAAGCAAAGTCTTATAATATTCTTCCCATTTCTCAACCGATATTCCTTGCCACGAATTATTACCTTCTTTTCTAATATTCCTTAAAAATTTCCATGCCTCTGTACATCGTCTTCCTCCTATATATGTCTCAATTTCTCTGCATTTTTTATCCCAGGATGTTCTTTTTTTCTCTATTACTAATTTCTTAGTGTCATTTCTAAAAGTTCTATAAATTTGCCTATCCTCTTCTTTTTTTGAACTCATCCACCTCAAATAGGCTTCTTTTTTCTGTTGTACAATTTTTTCACTGTCCTTATCCCACCAAAAGTTTTTTGGGGAATTTTTGCCTTTTCGTTTTTGTCTTAGTGCTTCCTTTGCAGCCTGGTGTAAAGATGGTTTAATATGTTGATATAGTTCGGTTGTATTAGTATAATTCCTTTCTTCTAATTTTTCATCTAATCTTACTTGAAAAAGTCCTTCTGTACTCTCTTCTGTTAATCCTTCCAACATATATTCTGGGATATCAATATCGTCCATCTCTGTGGGATTTCATTTCTCTCTAATTATATTAGCCGAATAAGGAAATGCAAGTCTTGCTCGCACCACAAAATGATCTGAGCCACATTCAGCTCCTCTCTGTACTCTGATGTCTAATAATTTTAATTGAGCCCTTTGTTTAATAATTATATAGTCAATAATTGTTTTTAGTTGTCTAGTATGCTGATACCATGTGTATTTATGAATATCCTTGTGTTTATAAAAACCATTTGTAATCTTGAGATCGTTAGTTCTGCAAAATTCAATAAGTCTTTCTCCATTATCGTTGACTACATCCTCTCCAAACTCTCCAACAATGTTATCTCTCTTCCTGCATCCAGTTCTTCCATTGAAATCACCCATCATTATAATTTCTCTTGTTCCTCCAATTTCATCAATAATTTCCTGCAGTTTTTGATAAAACATATTATTAACTTGAATAATGTCATCATTATTCGGAGCATAAATTCCCAAAATAGTAATTCTTCTTCCAAAAATATCCATATTGATCTTTAAAATTCTTTCATCCACAGCATCAAAGTTCTTAAGATTTCTCTCAAATTTCTTTTTCATTAAAACTGATACTCCTCGTTTTGCTCTTTCCTCCTTTGGAACTCCTGAGTATAAATGAATAAATTCTCCAGTTTTTTCTATTCCTTATCCTTTTTTCTTAGTCTCTGTTAAAACAATGAAATCGACCCTCATCGAATCAATCTCTCTCATTATATCAATCCATTTTGATCTAATATGTTGCACATTCCAGATAGCCATAATCATAGTCCTTTTCCGTAGCCTTAGTCGCTGTCCATTAAAATCATCCGGTTTATTATTCTTGTGGATTCTTTTTGCGTGAGATATTTTTTACAAGAAATAGGGTGCAGGCCTATTGTCATAACCCCCAACCTGGAGGACCAGGGTGGTCATTTGGTCTGGCACCTACCCTTCGACCAATCCGGCTTGGGAGGCCCTACCAGTAGCTACGCTACCGCCGGCATAGCTCTCCGGGTCATTGGTGCACACAAGCCCCTCCACCACGACAAGGTAGACACACCATGGAGGAGAAATTTTAATATTTTAAGTTCTAATATTTTAGTAGATAGTTTTTTGAACATTGGACCCATTGACATAACATAGCGAAATCAATATCTATTTATGCGAAATCAAAAATGAATTGATGCGAATGATGCTTATTATGAACCTCTGAAAGGTGTTGAACGAAACTAACGGAAATTAAAAGAAAAAAAGATAAGAAAAAAGTCAAACAGATGAATAAATGATATCCAGTATCATACCTTTGTAAAAAACAATTGCCTTTGTTGAATTTCATGCCTTTAAACTGTGTAATGTTCATATTCCCATTCTTTGTTTGTTGTTTCATTCTAATCATTGTATTCCGCTTGATAAAGAGACGATGTACGCTTCTCGAAAATTTGCTGCTTTCAGTATTTAAATAAATTTGTGATAAGATTAACGTGCCTTAAAATTCATTTACTGTGTCGAATTCTAAAAATATTCTCAAATTAATCCAACTACTCAACAAAAAAAGGGGGAAAATATATTTTTTTTTATTTTTTTTATTATTATAATTTTTTTTCTTCTTGTCTTTCCCTTTCTTTAAATCCATTCCTTCCAAGCACCGTATTATACATAGCAGACGAATTTTTATATCGTTTCATGCTTTTCCCATAAGAGGTTGCTGAACACAGAACCATTCGACGCAGTAACTGAGACACGTTCATTCTACCGACGACTTCCACTCTGGAAGGACAAATTTTCCTACTTTTGTTAGATTTTTTTTTTTTTTTTTTTTTTTAAATTTTATTTGAAAAAGGGGATCAATATCTTAGTGACCCCGAAACGTACGTCATGCTTTTTTAACGCGTTTTGATTAATTTTAACTTATTTATGTGCTGATAAAGTGCGCCTCTTTTATTAAATAAATTTATTTAAATACTTGTGATGAAGATTTTATTTTTCATCTAACAAACTTGAGGTGGAAAGATGGAAGATTATTGAAGAATTTGATATCTAGTATCTGATTGTCTCTAACAATTTGTAACATCATGTAATATTCCTTACTTTTATTAAATGATACTCAATTTATATATGGAAGTCTAATTATCACAAGCAACATATTAACTGCTAAAAAGGAAAATTAATTTCAAGTTTGGAATTTCTCTTTTTATTAGTGCGAAACTTATGAAATTCCTTGTAATAAAACTTTTCGTGTTATGGGAGTCGCTACCATTTATGGACGATGTCTTGCTGTTGAATGTAAGTATGAATTTATTTCTACACTGCTCCTTTGAATAACAACAAGATATAAAAAGCATAACAACAAGAAAAATACTATAAAAAACGGGGCATTTTTAAGTCGATCTCATACTTATCTGAGTGTATAAAATTTTTAAAACTTAGAATTGTACTTTATATATAAATTACATTTATATTTAATTTCCGAATACCAAAGCTCATATCTTGAAATATGAGTCTCAATTACAATCAATCAATTTGAATTTTGAAGTTGATAAAAACTATAAGAGTAATATACCTTCTTTTATTTAAACTACATTAAATGTAGTAAGGTATCTCAGCCATATAACGCCATGTATACCTTTAACGCCACGTGTCTAATTCTTCATAAATATAAGAGATGGCGGTACTGTACTAAAGTAGTATGCATTGACATGCCATCTAGTGTTGAAGTGAGTTACTAGCAGACCGCCAACATTTTCGAGTGAAATTATATTTCCACCTTTTCGTGTCGAGGACTGGTTCTGAAAGGCTGCTACTATATCAACGTAAGATAAAATATAGATTTTTTTAATGTTCAGTAAAGATTAACTATATAAAACTATATATTTTCTTGATTCTTGAAGATTCTTCTATGTAGATAAGTAAACTTTTATTTTTAAAATTCGGAAATTGTAGACAAACAAGTGTATCATGTGATCCATGTGCTCAGTAGCGCTTTAATGCCATGGTGGTGTTAATGGTCTACATATACGATTTTAGGTTACGTACGACATTTATAAGTTACTAATATGTTTCATGAAAATATAGATTTTTATCTTATTTATTATTTGCTTGTATAATCGGAAAATGCCGAAATTAATTAATTTTTACATTTCCTCTTTTGTTTTAGGTACAGATTAGAAAGACTGCGTTAATTTCAAGTGATTTTTTGTTATTTTTTACAGAAAGTCAAATTTAGTTGCTTTATACTGTAATTTTATAGAAATAATGCTTACAGTGATGGAATAATTCTTAATTTTAATTGGAACAGGGCTTCCTTATAAACGCCAGTTTGCAAAGTTTTTTTATTTGAGTTCTCATACTTCTCCAGTAAAAGTTATCATATGTTTCATTATGGTATGCTTCAAACAGAAGATTAAACTTTCTTGGTCATAATTTTCGTGTTTGAATACACCTTATTTCCAGACTTACAGTAATTTAAATGTTAAGGTGGCGTTATTTGGTCAGGGTAGCTTAGTTCCTAATTTAAAATTCATATTTGTATAGCTATACCTTCGAAGCCCACTTCCGTAACATAATCTGTGGCAACAGGTGTCAATTCCATAACAAATTTTAAAATAGATATATTTGAAATTAAGATCTAAATGAGATTTTAATATTTAAAAAAACAAAAAAACCCTTTAGGTTTTGAGTTGTGGATAAGAGAAATTAGCAAAATATGCTAACTGTTATAAGCACGGAAAAACTAAAAATATTCTAGACCAATTCCATCATGATCCAAATTTAGTTTTCTGTCAAAGAGCGTACTTAATTATGATCCTTTTTTTTTCTTTTTTTAAAAATTGAATTATATTTAATCAATCGTTTTAAGAAAACATTTATCATGTAGCTTATCATGTATTCTCCAAAAAAAAAAAAAAATTGAATAACTCAAAAAAGTTGTTACAAATTCTTTTACGTTTTTGAAATTTAAATCTTTTCGAAAGTTAAATTACGAAGTTTAATTATATATAATCAATAAGATCGGGTTTTTAGAAAAATCTTTAAATTTATATCAATTGAAATTGTTTAAAATAAGTTTATTTTAAGAATAAAGCTTAGTCTTAAAATTCAAAAATGTTTTTTCTAGAGTAGCTATATTTCTTGCAAATAACAGACACAAAAACATCAAGAAAATCCAAGAAAAATTACTGTATATTTAACCCTTTCATGCAATTAAACTTTCTCTTTAGAAATGCTTATAAATAATATTTGTAAAACAAAATATTCCATAAACGAACATTAATGACAGATTATTTTATAATTAAATTATTCCCATCTCAATTGATAGTTGTAATATTAACCAGTTATAATTTATTAGATAGTAAATAGATACAATGAGTAGTATCCTCATATAATTTCCAAACATTCCTTATATATTCAAATTCTTTTTTTGTTATTATGTATCAACAGGAAGTCTTTCTTCTAGCATATTTATTACTTATTTAAACAATTTTCTAAAATTTAGTTGATTTCTTCTTTCTTTTTACATTTGAGTAATAATTTAAGTTTAGTTGGTATTTTTTGTTCGTTCATTTTGACAGTTAATGAAACTTTCTGTAAATGAAAACTTTTATCTCATAATATTGAAGTACTGTTTTTAAAAATAAATATTTTGAACGTCGGTTTATTTAAAAAATCATTACAATATTTAAAATGAATTCCTTCTAAAGTTCACCGATCATTTGAAGTTTCAATTTAATTACTTTTAGATGTTAGTAGATGGTAATAATTTTTATTGCTCTATAATTAATAGAAAAATCAACAAAGTAATAGATATTCTTATAAATTAAAGATCCTTATATGTACATTAGGTTCAAAAAAAATCCCAGGACAAAGATAGAAAAATAGTAGCATCAGGAGGAATAATTGGGACACTTTCGTAATCAACAACAGGTTCACAAAAAAACCTGGTTTAAAAGATTAAAAATAATTACATAAGGATATTACTGACAAACTGCAAGAATGACTATTGTTCAAAATGACTGCAAAGACGAATGTTTCCTTATCACTTTGTTTCAATAAGTATCAGATAAGTTGGAAAAAGTTAAATTTGGTGTTGAAAATTGCAACCGATAGAGTATTGATAATTTTAATGAAGAAGTATTCAAATATGAAGAAGCGCTTTTAAAACATGAATTATTAAAGCTATTCAGTAGTATATAGAATATTTAGAAGACAGCAAAGGATTGGCAAGCCGTTGTTGCGATTAACTAAAATTAAAAAGGATCCCAAATAACTGAAAATTTCAGAAGAGTATAATTATATATTTATTAATATATTTATCAATGACATTAAAAATATATGAGAACTTAATAAAATATATAAAGAAAATTTAGAGGAAGAACAGTGTAGGTTTTGTTAATGTAGAAGCACTACTAGTTCTATCTTTGTCTGTAACAAACTATAGAAAAGAGAAGAAAGTAGAATTTAGCAATTTATATTTTATTTGTGAAGACGTATAAGCTTATTATTATTTAACTAGATAGAAACTTTGGGAGATATTAAAAGAATAAACTACTTCTAATGGTCATACAGAATTAGATACAGAAACGTTCTTTTAAATGCCTGTAGTAGCTATACCAAATTCAATCATTCATATCAAATTTTCAGATGGCGAAATTTCAAACAATACAGGGTTGGTGAGAAGTAAGTAGACATTAAAAAATTCGCTGTTGGTTTTTGTTATATTACTGCAATCATAATAAAATAATGCATACATATTCTTCGTGAAATAGGTTTGTGTTTTTAGAACTTAAAAAGTTTACAATTCGTACCACTAGGGTCATCGGCCTTTTTTTTAAGAGTTTCGTTAGATCCGAAACGGCGTAAAGCATATTATTATAAGAAGAGACAAGACATTCAGTCTATACTATGTGTCTGTGAGGATCATTTCAATGTAAATAAAAACACTAACTAGAATGCTTACGATCTTTATTATTATTTAGAATTATTATATTTAATGATCAGTTTATGTAACGAAATCTACAATTCGATAAATCACCGGTTATTGAAAGTCACATGTTCTCGTCTAACATCGTGGATAAAAAAAAATGACATATCAACTGTGCTTTAAAATAATTGCAATAAATGTTATTATTAGCAGTAAGATAATTATGACGATTTTATTATTAAAACGATCCTGAAAAGATGTTTAATGCAAAGTGTCGTTTATCAGTTTGACTTCAGAGTTGTAAAACGAATAAATTAATCATTCATAATCCTAATTATTTTGGAATTATTTTTAGTTAATATATCTTTACGTAATAAATTCAGAAAATTGTTAGATTTCTAAAAGAAACGATAGTTTTACTGTTTTCAATCATTCTATCTAACAATGTTGCTACTGAAATCAACAACTTATATAATTCGCTAAGTTCGTCTGTCTGTCTGTCTGTCTGTCTGTCCGTAACTCGATGTAATTTTGTTACCACTCCACCGATTTTAATGAAATTTGTCATACTTCCTCAGTTTTTTACGCTGATTTTGAAACTCAAACCCATTTTTGCCGTAGAAGCTTCGTTCACAAGTTAGCGCAGTATTTAGATTATACAAAGGTCTGTCTGTAACTCGATATAATTAAGATATCACTGCACCTATTTTAATGAAATTTGGCATACTTTCTCAGTTTTTTACGCTGATTTCGAAACTCAAAACCATTTTGGCCGTAGAATCTTCGTTCACAAGTTAGCGCAGTATTTAGATTATACAAAGGTGAGTTTGGTTGCTACAATCATTAATAGCAAACAATATGACATCTACATTATTTATTATTGTAATGGAACAATGCATTATTATTAAATTACTTTAAGAAAGATAATTAAAAAATCTATAAGTTGTCAGAGAATTAAAGCACAATAAGCTGTCTGTAACTCGAATAATTAGGCCATTAAGGTAGATCCAACGGTTCTCAATGATACCATTGAATCAAGGGTACTTAAATTGAATGAAAATATTAATTCATTGTGTCATTCCAAAATGAAATTCTAACAAAACATACATTCAAAACCAAATAATTTTGTTACCACTGCATCTATTTTATTGAAATTTGGCATACTTACTCAGTTGTTTACGCTGATTTCGAAACTCAAAACCATTTTTGCCGTAGAAGCTTTGTTCACAAGTTAACATAGTATTTAGATTACATTTGCTTTATATTTGATAGTTGATAATAAAATGATTTTTCAGATTTTTTTATGCCTGTCGTCCGTCAGGCTTTGCTGCTAGTTCATAACTAAACGATTTTAGAAAAAGAAAAATACTTATATAACAGGTTATATTTAAAAAATTTCTTTTTATGAATTAATGCTCATAATTAAATAGATCTGTTTTTAGAGCGATCGTATAAATTGAAGTAAGAAGAAAAAAAAATCGGAGTTTGAACTAGTGAATTTTATACAGTTGATCATATATT
This sequence comes from Thereuonema tuberculata, assembly GCA_023159025.1. Taxonomy (NCBI): domain Eukaryota; kingdom Metazoa; phylum Arthropoda; class Chilopoda; order Scutigeromorpha; family Scutigeridae; genus Thereuonema; species Thereuonema tuberculata. The sequence goes on from JAFIDM010093788.1 coordinate 161,588, forward strand.
ATTAAAATTTAAAGTTTCAACTGTACCTATACATTTTTTTTAACGCTAGAAATTATTATTATTTTTTGTTTGACATATACATGTAAATTTCTGATCAAGCAGATAGTTTGAGATAAAACGAAGCCCAATCCTCTTCTAAATAATTAAAAAAATTCAGAAGTGTAAAGAGGAGAATTAAAAAAACAAAACAAAAAAAAAACTGCAGATATAAAACTTATTATTACAACAAAAATGAGATTTTATGTCTAAAATTAATTTTGTTCGTAAATAATTTTTGTAAATTAGAAATTTTACGAAAAAAAATATAATTATTCAATTTCATTTTTTCAATTATTAAAAATCCTCTATCAGTAATTTTTTTTTGTAAAAAAAAGGAATTATTCAGTTTAAAGCAGAAATAACGAAGAAGACACGATAAGAAACACATGGAACGTTGTTTTTGCTTATACTAGTGACGTCACAATCACCTCAGCCCATATCAAAACGTTCCTTTCCCCCCCCCCCCTATGCATTATCGGGAAATAAAGGCTTTTTTTTCATTGACATACTTAAAATAAAATTAAAATATCTCATACAGAACTTAATGATCACATATATTAATCATTAAAGTGAAGCAAATTGAAATATTCGGACCTAGGATCTATCCCCATTGGAGGCACGTTATCATCAACCTCCCACAAGAATTCCTGCAGAAGACTGTGGATTCAATCCCCGATCGTCGGAGAAAGCTGGTCAATACCAACGGTGCCTGCATCGAAGTGTAAGCTATGCGTCCCATATTCCATTTCATAAGGGACATGAAAATTTACTTTTATTATCTTTGCATTGAAAATACGGAAGTTATAGACATTTCTCAATACCTACCTATTTCTCACCCACCTTGTATTGATATAATAACGGAGCCCGACCGGGATGTGAATAATGACCTACACTCTTAAAAATTTACATTAATAAAATAAAAAAAGAATGGAATGCAAATCATAAACAAAAAAAATACCAAAATAATCAAAAGATTCTTTTTTATCATCTGACTAATAAACCGTACATTTCTTATACATTCAGCTGTGTAAATTTTATACATTTCTTATACATTCAGCTGCTCAATTTTTATCCCCAAAGTTTCGATACATCAAACTTCATGAAATCAAAATAACTTTAAAAAAAATGACTTTTGTGAACCTATTGACTACTCAATTTATTTCCGAATTTAAAGCTTTAGACTTTCAAATGTGCAAATAAGAATTTAAAATCTTTCAAATTAAAGACATACTAAAATATTTAAAAATACAAAAATTAGTGTAATTTGATTGATTCAACTGCTTTTTTAACGATGATTCTTCCTTGCTCTTTCCATTCGTTGATAAACTGTTTCTGAAAAGATTCCGAAGCTGTTCCTTCTTACTTTTTAATTTTTTGTATTCTTGTATGTCTTAGTGTTTTAATTTTTAAAGATTTAAATTATTCCTGAAATCTCTGAAAAATTATAACAAAAACATAATAATAACATGATAAGTACAGCTGAAATAAAACGAATATGGTAATATTTTATATAAAATCAGAATGTAATATAAATCCCTTCATATCGTGAAAAGTTTCTTTTAATGAGTCATAAGTAAAACTTTGTTAGTTCATTTTTATGCATCCCATTCATTGACTTTCTTTATCTTTTGCAGTTGAACTAATGCCGCATTTTCCATCAAACAATCGATTCTATATTTCAACATCATCGGAGAACAGTGCAATGGTAAGAACAGATATTTCTTAATAATAGCCATGTTGCAGTAAGAACATTTGAAATATATTATCTGGCTGCTATAAGGAAATATAAACGAACATTCAAAAGTATTAGCTTTTCTAATCATTGAGAATTTTAGGACGAAAAATTCTTAGAATGAATAGAAATTACTTTGATTAAAACCAAATACGAAGAGAATTTTGAAATCAGCCCCGAATACTTTGAAAGAAAGCTTTGAAAAAGCTGATAGTGTTTCTAAAATATCCTGAGAAAAAATCTATCATTTTTCATCTGGAATATAAAGTGTTCAATGAATTTTGCAAGAAAAATTAATGAAAGTCCTTTTTAAAACCAAATAATGACGATTACATAAAAATATAAACGAGATCGTGACTTGTTTCGAGTGTATTGCGGCACTATTTGATGAACGTTAAGAATTGAAGAAAACGCCTCCACACACAACTGGCGGCCACTCAAACTGATGTACTTCGCAACATTTTCTGCCTTAAGAATGGAATGTCTCCCAATAGGTGCTTAATAAAAGCCTTGTCAAAATTCTTCCAAATTCCATAAAAATATCGAATGCAAACAAAAACATCTTCTACGCCGAAGTATAATAGTGCTCCGCAAGAAACGTTAAGGACCAATTAAAAATTGGCGATAAAAACTGCCTTAAATAGAAGACAGCGTTACGCCAGCATTTGGATCCATCTTGCATGATTACTTTTCTGGAAATGGCAGCAAAACTAGTCATTAAAAAGTACAGTTCAATCGCAGGAAGACATTGCAATAAATTAGCGGCGCTCAGCGTCAAAATGTGGTAGCATAGGTGAATATAACCATGACAGCTGGAAAATCATGAACGACAGCAACACTAAACTTAAGACACTCAGACAACCTTAGGTAAAGAAGCCGACTTCTCCATAAGAAACCCCAGACTCAGCATCATTAACACCATCAAGGACTTTGAGTCTGGGATGCAATAACACAATGACAGCTAACAATATTCGATGAAAACTTAACAGGCTCATCAATGCTCACAAGCGGCAACGCACCAAACTGCCCCTATGTCTACTATAGCTTCAGGCCATACAGCAATAATATTGAGGAACAATTAGGACTTTTAAAAATACTGAAACTATATTGGCACTAACCTTAAAACATCTAAGACTTTAAAAAACCACAACGTACGTTTCAGAGCTTCACATATCAAGCTCCCTTCTCAAGTGGAAATGATTCATCTTTAACTAAAACCTTTCCTTATCTGAGAATGTTAAACAAATAGAAATGGCCATTCCCATATTTAATAAAAACACCTCCTGGTGACAATTGCTTTAAACATGCACAGGAAGTGGTCGTGGTCTGTTAAGGTTTCAAATACACTCATAGGGAAAAAACTTTTTAAAGGAAATAAAACAATTATCAAAGTCCGTATTCCAATACATTTGAAGTAGAAAGGTCTTGATTATAGCTAACTAATAATGTTATCATGCAAGATATATAAAAGATACGCAAATATTCATTTTTACGTACACCAAAAATCTCTACCTGTTCTTAGTCTAGCGAATGACCAATTTGTTGGCAGAGAAAGGCAGTACTATAGATAGATTAGCCTTTCTTACAGAAGACTTACATTCAATCCCATAAATGGTAACTTGAGTACTTGATCTATTATCTACATTAGAATGCCTTCTGTTTAAGAAAGAGATCATGGTATTCTGTGGTTTGCAGGCTATACCAAAACCAGCAACCGCCAGGGCCGGCTTTATCCTTTTAATGAGTGCTTCATCATATCTAAGGGATATAAAATTTTTATTCTCTTTACGTTTCTTGTCATTTATAGGTTGAACTATATGCTGTTTATGTAATAACTAATTCCTATAATTCTTAAACACTTGTTCAGTAACATGTTCTGGAATTTCATTGGCGATTACTTTTAATTTTCTTAAGAAATAATAATCTTCAATAATCTTAGAAATAATCATAATTGGTTTCCCTTTACAATTAATGATAGGTCTAATACGATAAAGACCTCCCTCTTTCTCTTTGGGAATCTTAGGGAGTCCCTTCAAAAGAGGGAGCGTAGAATTAATACTTATACAATCATTGTCATTCTGAACCTCAATCAGCATCCAATATGCCTGTACAATTCGTTTTTGAACGGAATCGTGATATTTCAGATGAGGGTGCTCTCTTTATTATTAAAGTTTTTCTCCAATTATTGGAATTATTATTTACTATCCAGTACTTTTGTTTCAATGAAAGGTTTTATTTGCAAGTTTCCGGTACCTTTATGGGATTTCCATCTTCAGCGGTGGTTGCTGAAGTGGTTATGAATTATATAGAACATCAAATATGTTTTCTTGATAACATATATCATAATGTACATTATTTAAGCCGCTACGTTGATGATACTTTTTTGATCATCAATGAGCATTATGTTTCTGAGATACTTTAGATGTTAATAGCATCTATCGAAAAATCCAATACACAATGGAAATGGACGAAGATAATACCTTGCCATTTTTGGATATTAGCATCTAAAAGAAAGATGATTTTTATGAAACATCAGTTTATAGGAAAAAAACAGATGCTCAAATTGCTATTAACTATCGTAGTGCGGTACCTATGTTATATAAAAGGAATTCTATATATATGGCAGTAAATAGAGCACAAAGCATTAGTTCCAATATAAGGATTTTCAATGCTGAACTTAAGAAAATTAAAAGTGTTTTAATCGCCAATGAAATTCCAGAACTTGTAGGAAGAAGTTATTACATAAAAAGCCTATAGTTCAACCTATAAATGACAAGAAACGTAAAGAGAATAAAAATTTCACATCCCTTATATATGATGAAGCACTCATTAAAAGGATAAAGCCGGCTTTGGTGGTTGCAGGTATTGTTATAGTATGCAAAACCAGAATACCACGATCTCTTTCTTAAACAGAAGGCATTCTAATGTAGATAATAGATCAAGTACTCAAGTTACCATTTATGGGATTAGATGTAAATCTTCTGTTAGAGGCAATGATAGTTATTTATATATAGGCAATTCCAAAAGGGAATTGAGCGTGCGCTTAAAGGAGCACGATTCTGCTGTAAGAAAGGCTAATCTATCTTATAGTACTGCCCTTCACTGCCAACAAATGGGTAATTCGCTAGACTAGAACAGGTAGAGATTTTTGGTGTACGTAAAAATGAATATCTGCGAATCTTTTATCTATCTTGCATTATAAAATTATTAGTTAGCTATAATCAGGACCTTTCTACTTCAAATGTATTGGAATACGGGCTTTGATAATTGTTTTATTTCCTTTAAAAATTTTTTTCCCTATGAGTGTATTTGATACCTTAGAAGATGACTACTTCCTGTGTATGTTTAAAGCAATTGTCACCAGGAGGTGTTTTTTGTTAGATATGGGAATGGCGATTTTTATCTGTTGAACATTCTCAGATAAGGAAAGGTTTTAGTTAAAGATGAATCATTTCCACTTGAGAAGGGAGCTTGATATGTGAAGCTCTGAAACGTATGTTGTGGTTTTTTAAAGTCTTAGATGTTTTAAGGTAAGTGCCAATATAGTTTCTGTATTTTTAATTTTATGAATGTTAGGCACGTTAAATTTGCTTTATTAATTAGTACTTTTATTTAACTAAAGACGATAAAGAAGTGTCGTATTGAAAAAGATAAAGTCCAAGTTATATTGAGAATTTCCTTTAAAGAACTCCTGGCATAGAAAGAACCGGATAGCATGGATGGTAGTACTAATATAGCGGCTACCAGCTAACCACGTGCAACAGGGGTTCCGGAAAAATTATAGTGTAGATTCAGTAAAGCAGGTTGAAACACAATAGAATCAGGTAACAATAATAGTATTTAGAGATCAATTACACAAAACCGAAACAATGGTGAAACAAGCAACATCTAGCTTAACCCCAAGAACCCAGCGATGGAGAATCCTTCTCCACCGGTAGATTCCTTCTCCACCGGTAGAATCCTTCTCCACCGGTAGATTCCTTCTCCACCGGTAGAATCCTTCTCCACCGGTAGAATCCTTCTCCACCGGTAGAATCCTTCTCCACCGGTAGAATCCTTCGCCACCGGTAGTGGTGCAACCCCTAAGGAAGGGACTCAACTAGGTGGTGCACCTCCATATCGGCGAGGCCCTGCAATGGACCACTTGAGGTTTATGCTCTAGCAAAGTCATGGATGACGTTTTAAGCACATTCTGAGAGATCTTGTGGAATAAACAAACAGAAAGCCCATAGGACGAGTATATAACTGACGGAGTGAATTACTCAAACAATCTTCAATTTTTGATATTTCAAGACGGAATAGTTCAGTACTGTGCAGTTCCGTATTGTAATAATTCTGTAAAAATGCTTGGAATATTCTACCACAAGGTTTCAGCAAATCAAAATGTGCGAAGTAAAGATTCGGCGGGGTATACGAAAATCGTCTACTTCGTAGTCTTGCGAGTTTGTTCAAAATTTTTTTACTATTTAATTATTTAAGTATTTTTGTTTGTTTTAAATTTTTATAGTCTTAATTGCTTTGTATTTATTATTGAGATTTTAAGTTCTCAAATCAACTTAAAGTTCTTGTCTATTATTATC
>JAFIDM010093788.1:168338-181182 GCA_023159025.1 Thereuonema tuberculata
AGATTTTAAGTTCTCAAATCAACTTAAAGTTCTTGTCTATTATTATCCTTATTTTTTTATGAATTAATTTATCTGTATTTAACTCTATTTTATTATTATCAGTTTCGATTTTTTTTTGTCTTCGTGTTTTCGTATATACAGTTTCTTTATCTTTGCAAAACTTCAGGTAAGTAAATATTTACAATATTGCAAAAACAGAACTAACCTAAATACTTTCCATACTTCTTCCATACTTCTATCTACGCTCTATCGCTACCCAACCATCCTCACAGTCTGAACTACTACTATCAAACGACAACATTAAAACCCCTGTTGCTGTACTGTTTTTCAAATCAGAATAATAATAAAAATGAACTGACCTTTATAGTACTTATTGTAGATTATATTTATATTTAAAATTTCAAATCCGCATCTTCCAATGCTATTTTATCCTAACTCGATTTAAGATATTATAATTTGACCTGACTCCTTATTGTTTCTATCATATAATATCCGCAGTAACTCAGCGAATTGGAATTTATTCAACACTGCATTAGAAACTTTATTGAGATTTCTAGATTTCCCTCTTCTTACTGAAACTTAAGCCGCTAATCCAGAAGCACTTCCAAATTTCTCGACTATCTCTATTAGTCGAAATGACAGAAAAGGCGGAGGGGTTGTTTTAAACTACAGGGATAGCTGTTGGATAGAAACATCCGACCTCTGCAAAATTAATGCGTCTCAAAACTCTACAAAATGAATTAAATCCAAAATTATGGCCGCGAAAGAGCAGTATTATAAGCATTTGTTCGAGTACAGTCTTTCAATAAAAGAAAAGTGGAATAGCATTAATAAATTAATTTCTCCCTCAACTAAAGCAAAATGTCCTTACAATATTGTAATATCAAATAACTCAAAGGGCACGAAACAATATCTTAATAAATTTCTTACATTCCTGCTACCAAATAATCATATCACTAATTCACACAAAAATACTGAACAATTCCTCAACAACTCAGCTCATTTTTCCTTTTTTCTATCTCCGATTTCAGTTCCAGAGGTTAAACAAGTTTATCACATCTCTCTGCAACAACCTATCTTCTAGACCAGACGACGTTTCTCCAACTCTTCTTAAACAAATCAATGACGAAATTTTACTCCCTCTATGTCACATATTTTATATTTCCATTTGTGAAGGCGTCTTTCCCTCCTTTAAACGGCCTAAACTTATCCCAATATGGAAAGCAGGAGATGTCGATGATCTGGGGAGCTATCGCCAGATCGCTATTATTGATATTTTCTAAAAGTATTTAAAAAAAACTATTCCGTACTAAACTCTCCCATTATATCTATCAAAAGAATTTCATTGCACAGCAACAAAATGGCTTCATGAAAAGAAAAAATACAGAAATGGACCTGATTGATTTTACTGAATTTATTACAGAGAATTTTTGGCCTCTAATAAATTGTATTATTATCCGCGCGCTCAAAGATGAACCTCCCAGAGTGCAACCCAGATTATGGATTGACTTTTCCTGGCTTTTCGTACACATTCAAATGGAAGAGAAAATGGCGGTCGCTGGTTTGCAGTGACGCTCAATGCATCCTTTTTACTTTTCAAATAGTTGTTGGGCGATACATCTTCTAGAAATCGATGAGCAACGTTAAGAATAATTTCCCTAGCTTGACTGTTGATAACTCTTCCTCGTCGAAATGTTCAGCGTGAACCAGCGACCGCCATTTGAATGTTAACGAAAAGCCAGGAAAGATCAATCTATAATATGCATTGCATTCTGGGAGGTTCATCTTTGAGAGCGTGGATAATAGGACTCTTCTTTGATTTCAAAAAAGTTGTTGATTCAATTAATGTTGACATTCTACTTAAAGAAATTAGAACATCATGGCTTTAGAAGTCCTCCTCTAACTTGGCTGTCCTCATATCTCTCCGACCGGCAGTATCAGCTTATTGGATATTCTTCTTTCTGGTAGTTCACCCCAAACGGCAAACCAGAAGGGTCCATCCTGGGACCCCTATTTATAAATGATCTTATTCTAACGTCATCTGCCTCCAAATGCAGCTTTTATGCTGACGACGGAACTCTTCTTTCTGCCTACAAAAATATTGAAAATCTCAAACAAGACGTCCAACTTTCATTCTATCATCTTAAATCTTGACTTTCTGCAAACGATCTTACACTAAATGTATCCAAAACAGTATAAATCTTCTTCTATCAACGGAATAAAACACTTTCTTGTATAAACTTTCTATCACTTACAATAACTCCCCTCCTTTAAATACTTACGACGCCATGCCTCTCATCATTTTTCTTGGAATTTACATGCCCAAAAAATTGCTTACAAAATCTCCAGATACTTAGGTGTTATCAGAAAAGTAAATTTTCTCCCAGCTAATATTTACTACTAAATCTAGTATACTTGTCACTTATCCATTCAGATCTTTGAAACGGAGTTGTAGTATGGAGCAATCCTTCTAAATTTTATGATAGCATGCTTCTTAAATTACAGAAATATTTTCTAAAGATTTATAGATAAAATACCCAGACTCTATTCTACTGGATCACTCTGGCCTTAATATAAAATCATCTCTTTCCCACACATCTATAAACTATAATTAGCGGTCTTCACTTTTAAAATAATCAATAATAAACTCTATCCCAGAATCCCACTAACCATTAACCCACAAACCCATTCCTATGAAACCAGATCTGTTACCCATCTATTACTATCCATTCCGAAAACTAAGTCTAACTATGAAAGAAGAGTTGCCAGCTATGCTTCGCCTGAACTTAGGCATGAAATTCCTAAAGAGATCCGTGAATGTGCTCTTCTAACATAATTCAAAAAAAGGTAAAAACAACATTTCAACTTTAATAATACGCTGACATTCTATTGAAGTCAGACTGAAATTGCGATCCGAATCCCTTTCCACCTATTACATTTCATTTTCATCTCCTCTAGTCATCTCATTTCTGTATTCGTCTAGTCCCTCACTCTATTCCTACTTACTTCCTGTTCCTATTACTCCATAAGTTCATAATATGTAAAATATGTTTTCCCTGTCCAAAATAAACATGTAAATATTTGCTAAAAATTCAGTAATTTTCTCTTTTGGAAATATTTTCCCTCATTGTTCTGTTATACATTCCCAATGTTAATTCCTTCCATACTCTTCTCGACGGATTCTCCCTTAAGACGATTGGGTTGTCAAAATGTCATGTAAACTTACTAGCCTTGTAAATTTTTATTTGCAATAAAATTGAATTGAATTTAAATATAATCAAAAACGTTGTTGATAAGCTTTACAGCAGGACGCTTATTGATAGGAAGCTTAAAAATGCATGTATTACAAACCTTTTTAACATACCAATTTCACTAATTTGCCAAAAATTCAAAAGGAAAAGATTCAGAATAAATTCTTTCCCATCAGACCCATTAGCAATTGCGTGAATCTTTTGCGTTCATATTATCCAAATGAATCGAAAACAAATTGAAGGCTCTCAGCCCGTTTTCACCTTGGACGGTAATGGAGATAGCATTTATCATAGATTTAGAATAAGTGGGTACTGACAACAATTACAACGTGAAATCCTCTTTACCATCATTTGATTTGATTTGATTAAAAAAGCCATTATGTAGGCTTCAAAATTCATAACATAAGACAGCAAGAAAACGGCCAGTAATTAAACATCGATGAGCCTTTTATGATCATTTCCCATCTATTCAAACTGCAAATATGTCAATTTCACAATTTCTACGTAGGTAAAGAAAGTGTTTATGAGCCTACCTTTTTCCGCGGTTATTGCAGAGATCTGGGGGCACGGCAGTGCTCCCGGCGAGACGAGCCGAAGGCAGGAAGGGCACTACATACCTTTTCTGAAAGTGTTTTGTCGTATTTTGAACCCTCATAGCTTCCGTCTGGATACTGCTAGAGAGCTGAAATTTTCAGGATAAGATGCAGTTAGCAGACTGATGAAATACGCTAAGTTTCATTTATTTAGCTTTTATACTTTGGATTTTATTAAGATCTGAAATACGTCGTACCCTCAATGCTTCAACCTAAATAATAATGTGTAATAATATGATTTCTTACAAAAGTGCAAACAGCTTGTATACACAAGTTGACCAATAGAAAAACAGAAAATTAGGATATTGAAAAAAATTCTATTTTTTAAATAATCTTAAAACTAAATTTAGTTGTAATAAATAATCCCATCCAAAACATTTCATGTAAAATAAGTTGTCAAGACTCACATGCTCAAAATGCTTTGACTGTTAAAAAGTTATCAGATCTCATCTTACAAAAAAAAATTAAATCTTTTTAAATCTTTTTAAAATATTTTTTTTTTTAGCTTCGACCTAAATAATGCTACAGAGCTCAAATTTTCAGGATAAAATGCAGTTAGCAGACTAATGAAATACGCTACTTTTCATTTAACTAGCTTTTATACTTCGGATTTTATTAATATCTAAAATACGTCGATTTCGTCTATGATTCACTGACTGACTGACTGACTCATGATCATCAAAACCTCTAGGGTACTTCCTGAAGTCCTAGAAAGCTGAAACTTGGTATGCAGGTTAGGTTTAGCACATAAACAACCAAAAAATTACGAAATATGTAAATTTCACCCTGCAACCCCTCATAAAGAGGGTTCCGGTTCTTTATTATATAACAATTTCTGAAAGGTATATCCTATCTAAAATGTTTCATGTAAAATAAGTTGCCAAGACTCACATGCTTATAACGCTTTCACTTTTAAAAAAGTTATCAGATCTCATCTTACAAAAAGAAATGAAATCCCACCCAAAACATTTCATGTAAAATAAGTTGCCAAGACTCGCATGCTCATAACGCTTTCACTGTAAAAAAAGATATGAGATCTCATGTAGAGGCAAGCCCCTAACTCTACAAGCCCTAACTCTACAAGCCCTAACTCTAAAAACTCTAAAAACTACATCTTGGTCAAAAAGTATGGCTTGGCCGTTTCATGAAACTATTTCATCCCACCCAAAACATTTCATATAAAATACGTTGCCAAGACGCTCATAACGCTTTCACTGTTAAAAAGTTATCAGATCTCATGTAGAGCCAAGCCCCTCACTCTACAAGGCCTAACTCTAAAAACCCTACTACCTTGGTCCAAAAGTATGCCTTGGCATACTCCATATCCTTTACATAACTCCATGGGATTGTCTGTGCGACAGCCACGAAACGGCCAAGCCATACTTTTCGACCAAGATATAGGCTTTTTGGAGTTAGGGCTTGTAGAGTTAGGGGCTTGGCTCGACATGAGATCTCATATCTTTTTAACAGTGAAAGTGTTATGAGTCTTGGCAACTTATTTTACATGAAATGTTTTGGGTGGGTTTGTAATTAGATAAATTAACATTAAAGCCACGAACTTGATCACTATTCCGTCAGAAGTCATGTTCTAACGCCGTTATGTCGACGACTTATTTTTGATAGTCCATTAACATAGCTGTAACAGAGTCAGCAGCATCTCAACAAGATTACGGAGGAGATGATATTTATCATTGAGAAACAACAAGATCAACACTTGCCTTTTTAGTCATCTTTATCAGGAAAAATCAGCTCACTACGACTGTTTACAGCAAGCCTTTGGATTCGGGCATCATATTAAATTTCCATGCACGTGTTCCCATCAATCACAGAAGGAACATTGTCTTAATGGCTGTAAAGAGAGCCTTAAAAATATCTTCTAATGAGGTCTTACTCGAGCACGAAGTTAAAGTGATCAGTAGAATGGCAGTCAATAATGGATATCCACAGCAGTTTATTATGAATACGATCAGACAACAATGGAGATCTTATATAATACCAGCAAACAAAAAGTGAAACGTAAATGTGCAGCATAGAACCATTCCAGGCCACACTTCAAATGTGACTTGAAGCCATAGAACATCATCATCACAGCAAAAACACTAAACACTATTAAACAGTTTAACACCAAAAAAAAGCAATGACATTTACCCTGCACCTGACATTTACAAAAAACGCTGAATTTACGGTATATAACTGTCGGACAGTAATGTCTGTACTTTGGCGAAACAAAGCTCCCACTAGTGGTGCGCCTCAAAGAACGATAAAAGCATAAAAACCGATAGAATAAATTATACCATCGTGACATATGCTTACAAAACAAGAAATAAATTTGCAAAAAATTAACAAAAATACTCCAAGTAATACATTAAAAACTTACATTAACTCTTTATTGAGAAAACAAAAGAACACCATCTTGGCTATATTTCGAAAGTCTCAGCGACCTTTCTTTTACGAGCCTTACACCTTACGGAAAAGAAACATCGTCTTCTTCCCCAAATAATAAAAAATAAATTAACTATTAACAATCATAAATATAGAAAAATTCGTAACAGAACGAAAAAACGTAAAAAATTGGTTTTAAATGAAAAGACAATTTATTTTCATCAATTTAGACATCAGATTTTGGACGGAAAGACAATTTATTATTTTATTTCAAGAAAAAGGACAATTTATTTATTTATTTTTGAATGAGCATGGCACGTTTTATTGTAATAATGTAGGGTGCATGTCACGTTTTTTCGTTCTGTTACGAATTTTTCCATATTATTGATTGTTAAAAGTTAATTTATTTTTTATTATTTGGGGAAGAAGACGATGTTTCTTTTCCCTAAGGTGTAAGGCTCGTAAAAGAAAGGTCGCTGAGACTTTCGAAATATAGCCAAGATGGAGTTCTTTTGTTTTTCTCAATAAAGAGTTATGTAAGTTTTTAAGAAATAAATTTAATTTTGATCGGCAAGCATCGGCAGCAATAGCGACGATTACCTATGTAAAGTCAAATAAACGTTACTAATTATGGCCACCAACCACCACCAACAACGGTACCAAATCTTCCTCACCTGTCCTTTGTCAACTCTGACCATATTAGCACTGCTGATTTACTTCCCCCTTTATTCGCCGATCGTTTTTTTCATTTCTTATCGTTGATAAAATATTGTCAAATCTCGTTCATATTGTGTGTTAGTGGGTGGGTTCTGGTTTTTCACGTCCTAAGAAAAAAGATTCTATCTGAATAAAAGTTTAGCGTGCATAAATAAAATTATTGGAATAAAATGACTAAGACAATGCACATTTACTTCTAAGGATTTATTGTGTACTACATAATTTTAAATGCGCATTGTCTTTAGTCATTTTATTCAAAAGATGAGATTCTATCTTAAAGAAAATAGAGCTTAACGTGCAGTTTTCATTTAAGAAAAAATGAAAACTTCCAAAGTTGCACCAAAGAAAACAAAATTTATGTCTAGAACTTGTCAATGAAGTGGAGTCTAAGACGGCCGTGTCATCATTATTATGAATTCTCAGCCAAACTTACCACTTCGATAACAATCTCAAAATGATTTGAAACTGTCGCCTCAGACTCTTCGTTGACAAGCTCTAAGAATATTTTTTTTCTTTGGGGCAATTTGGAAAGTTCCCATTTTTTTTCTTAAGCAATTCTATCTTTTCAGAAAAAATGTAATGTATCGTAAAGGCATTGGGAAAGAACATTATAATGTCATTTTCATAATTGTCCTCATATGTTGTAGATAATATTTTTTTTTCATTAGTTCGGATTATATTAATCTCTTTTTCTTGACATATATTCCGGATTGCTTTATGGGTCTTTAACACAATGATTGTATTTTTAGAGATTTTACAAATGTTATTGGATCCTTTCTCTTTCTTTTCACTTCTACAATATTATTAATACACTAAGTAATAAACCTTTCAGGATAATGATTAAAGAGGAGTTTTTATTTCTTAGCCTTAATCTTCTCAGTCCATAATTTTCTATCTTCTGTATTTGTTGTTATTCGTTATATAAAGTTCTTTATGATTGCTCTCTATTTTTGTACTGTGCCCGGAACTGAAATTAGGGAAATGGTTGCTTCTGTATGGTTTCTCATAATGTTTCTAAGATATTTTAGTGCCTTTGTTGTTTAGATGCAGATCCAAAACAGGAATTTTACTATTATTGATAATTTAATTTGTAAATGTATATTTTATCAGTTTGTCAGCTGAATTTATGTGTCTAAAGAATCAATCAAATTGTCGCATTGATCGCGTCCATATGATAACATCATCCGCCTACCTGTGATAGTAAAATTTATTTTTATAACGTTTAACTATTATTTCACTTTCTAATTTGTTCATGTTGATATTACTTTAAGATTCACATATAGGGCTCCCCATTGGGAATCCTTCTACTTGTTTACTAAAAAGATGAGACACACAAATAATCACGTTTTAAAATATTTATAAAAAAATACTTAACGAAAATAGGAGACTTTAGGATCCCCATGCAGGCAAAACCCCTTTTCAACACCCAGTGGTGATGAAAATCGGTTTTAAATGCAAAGAAGCCCAAAAGGCTTTATTTTTGTTAAGTATTTTGATAAATATTTTAAAATTTGAGTACTTGTGTGTCTCATCTTTGTATTAAATTAATGTTAACACAACTTTAAAATTTTTATTAAATGCACTTGCTTACGAAATTCTCCTTTGAAATTAAAATAATAATTCTCACATATAATTTTGATATCCTCCATTAGTTGTTTTTCACATGCGATTGCATGTTTATCAAGTATATTTTTTTTGTTTGAACTATTTCTTTGACAATATCTATAGTTTCTGTGAGAGGGATATTTGTGTACATTGATTTTATATCTAATGTGTTCAGATTAAGTTTTTTGTTCTATTGGGCATAACATAAACACATGGATTAGAGAAAAATGAACAGGAGAAACGATGTTACAAAACCTTATTCAACCTCACAATTGCAAACGCACTATTTGCTAATCAGAATAGAAGAATGTTACTGAAAAGACAAAAGTTTAGGAAACAAATCATTCAAAGAAGAAAATACCTTGGAACACATATTGGAAGCGACACAATTTGGTGATGATTCATTCACGATTGAAATTTAGAAAAAGAAGAAGACCTGTATTAAGTGGAATGGAGATAAAGTCAGAAGATATAAGAGAAAACTATCAACAAAACAGCATGTAAATATTTGGAAAAAGACTTCAACCTCTTGAAGTTATTTTAGAAAGAAAATGATCAGATTTAAAAACAACCATCAAAGAAACTGCTCAGACAATATTGCGAATAATAAAGAAGATTGGCGGGGACCTATCTAATAAAGTGTCAGAACTTATAGATCTTAGAAGAAAATATAAAAAGTTGAAGAATGAAGAAGAATGCAGAAAATATAAGTCATTTAAGAATGAAGATAACAGGAAAGCAAGAAGAGACAGAGAAAAATGGTTTGAGAATGACCGTCATTCCAAAAGGTCGCGTCAATCTAGTTTGTAGGAATACAGTAATACTTTATGAAGAAGAAATATAAACCGACAATGGTTGAAAGTAGTGATGGCAAAATTTTGTTTGACCTTGCTCAGCAAGCAATTAGATGGAAGAAATCTTTGTAAAAAATTATGCTATAATACTTCAAATATCACACTACAAATAGAAGAATTGTATATGAGATAATATTGCGGAATGCATTCTTCCCTGGGAATTTGAATCCGCTCTGACAAGCATTAGAAATTAGGAAGCTTGCGGGATAGGCAATATTCCAATTTGATTTGATAAAATATTCAGGTAGAAAACAGAAAAAAAATTACTCAATTCGAAATGACATGTACATGCAAGGAGCTGTGGTGAAGAAGATAGTTTTAGTAATGTTGCACTATAAAATGTGAAGAACAGAGCCCCTAAGTCTCCTCAGTCGTAGTTCTAAAATTCCAAATAGAATTATAATGAATATAATGGAAAACAAGACAGAAGCTATCTTAGGAGAAGACTAATATGATTTTAGGAAAAATAGAAGAACAAGAGAAGTTATCCTGTCACTGATGATTGTTGAGAAGCAAATAAGGATAGAGGAAGACACATTCAGCACTTCTGTAATCTTAAAAAAGGCATTCGATACAATCTTATGGGGCTTTATCAAGACTTTCGTATTGAATTTATCTCTCTACGGATTTACGTTTACTATGAGAAAAACTGAGAAAAAGAAGATTAGAAGCTTTTGAAATGTGGTGTCTAAGAATAGTGTTAAAAATTAAATAGATAGATCGTAATATTAGAAATGAAGTACTAAAGAAGACTAATGAGAAATGAAAAATTTGGAAGACCATCGAAACGATGTGACTTTACATGATAGGACACATTCTAAGGCATAATAGTTTAACAAAACCTATTTTTGCGGGAATGTAGAAGGAAACGTTCCAAGGAAAAGGCCGTGAATGACTTACATAACAGAAATAAAAGAAGATGTTGCAGTGGAGATTTATGAAGGAGTAGAGAGGCTGGTGGAAGGGAGACGTAGATGGAGGGTAGAAATAGCTAACCAATCCGATGATTGAGGACCAATAGAGAGAGAAATATGAGGCAAAAAGCCTGCAAACATTATCATATTGTAATTAATTAACGACAGAATTATAAGCTTTGACAAAGATGCTTCAGAAATTACAAATATTTTTGTTGTTTCGCAGCTCAATAAATATATAAATAACTCCTAGAATATATTCTTTGAATTCAAATAACCCCATCGTTCTTGCTTATGAGGAAAATCATTTTCATCGTAAGTGTAAAGAGTCTTTATATAAGCTTCTTTAATATATCTGTAAATAGCTTCTTTAATACATATGTAATTAATTTACTCTTAGAAAACCTTAATATAACAACACTCCTTTTATTTCTACGATATTTCTTTGCGAAGAACTTCAGGTGGTACCAGAGGAAACTATTCTTTTTCCTCGACATTTCAATTGGATTACAAATAAGAACTAAAATATAAACTATAATAAAACATTTTTCTTCTTCTACTTGAATACGAAAATGTTTTTTTTTTTTATTTCCTATCTGTAATCCTATGAAATGTAGAGGACGACGAATAGTTTCTTGTTCTCTGGTACCATCTGAAGTAAACCTTTGCAAAGAAGGATTAAATTTCCTTGAAATTAAAGGAATGTTATTATATTAAGGATTTCAAGATGTAAAGAGTCTTTTTTCATTATCACAGATCCCTCCGCATATAACGGTTCCTTGTTGCTACAAACTGTTGCCCAAAATGGCTTTCATTGTGTTAAGAAATTCAGTAGAGAGATGGTTGGGTTTCAATCCATCTAAGGTTGTTGGTTTCTATTTTTCTCTTTGGTTCCAGTTGTTCTGAAGCTTACAACTTTACATCATCTCTTAGTGTCAATCTATGCTTGACGGTTTTCCTTTGTCTTCCAAGTTCTGTTCTTTATTTTGATACATTGTTCAGTGCAGAATTCAATTAATAATAAACAAACATTAAAGCACAATATTAGAAGTTATAATAAGAAAAGACATACTAAAATGACGTTTCGAGGCTCAACTATTAAACGAGACGCATTTCTGAAATTAAAAGGCAAGCGGTGCTTATGATAATCGTCCTTAACGGAGTCGTGAGAATTGTGTCGACTTCATTAAGTCGACGACTCCGTTAAATTCTGACAACTCCGTTAAGGATGATTATCATAAGCACCGTTCACCTTTTTATTTGGGAAAGGGGTCTCGGTTAATAGTTGAGCCTCGAAAAGTCATTTTAGTAAGTCTTCCAATTTTATAACTTTTAATACTGTAGCTTAATGGTGGTTTATTAAATTTCAGTCCATTATGATGAAACTGGAAATTTCTTTCCGAAACATATAAACGACAGGATAATGCTTTCTTTGAAGACTGCGTTCCCCTGTCAGCCAAATCACCTGATGTTGCTCTCGGAATCATGTGATCTCATTGCCGCAGCAAAGGACTTTTTAAACCCCTTCAATTTTTCTTGTAATGTCATTTGTCAAAGTCTGTGCAGGGGAACGAAACCGGTAGTAGTTCAATATAAATTTTTAATGTGTTATAAAATGTGTTATAACTCCTAGAATATTTGTAGAATATTTAAAGAAGTAAATATTCAAATATTGAGTCTTCAAATAAATGTCGAATTTTTAAATGAAACTTGGAAATGATTCAGAAAGACAATTTCATTACTATTGACAATTTTATTGGTGTACAAGATAACAATAAAGGGTAAAGAAATACAATTCAAATCTAAAATACAACGCTTTTTAGAATGTCAATGTTTTACTGTAGTCGAAATCGACTTCTCCATATATTTGTCTAGTGGTTCTAATTCAAATATCAATAGACTATTGTCTTTCGGACGCTGTTACTTTTATGGTTAAGAAGTTACTAAATAAAATAGGAATTACATATTCCTCAAAGTAATTGCTTCGAAATATCGGGGCAATTTTATTTATCCATCAATAACACCAATTGAGTAGTGATCAACCATCGACATTTTGCTGTTTATATTTTTGATAACTTTGTGCTGTATTCTAGCAAAAACAGTAGCCTTCTTTAGATTTATATGATATAGATTAAGTTTTATAGATTACATTATTCCAATAATGACTTTTTTATTTTCTTTAGGCTTTCTTTTACTTTAATTACAAGGAAATCCAATTCTTCAGAGAAACAGATGGTATTTTATTTAAAAGGGATACATCTTACAATATTTTTCTTACAATAAAGCAGGTATTTCCCAAGAACTTACATAAGATTCTATAAATAATTTTGATTAACTTTTATTACTTAGCTTTTGCTATTGGAATCTGTTGATTTTTTTCACCACTTTAAGGTTGTTGAGAACAATTTTTAGCTTCTTTCATACGAAAATTAGACACATTAAATCATTCAGCCATTGTGTGTGTGTGTGTGTGTGTATATATATGTGTGTCTGTATTCTGTGTTTGTGTCATCTAATAATTCTTGAAT
>JAFIDM010093788.1:181192-207566 GCA_023159025.1 Thereuonema tuberculata
ATTCTAGTAATTGCTCCATTCCAGATTTTCATGACTTTAAAAATAGAAAAAAATAAAGGAAAATGAAAAAAGAATATAAAGGAAGAATAATGGAGAACATAATTTCTTCCCACTCTAGCATCTGCATTTAAACAGGAAAAAAAAGCGATGTGTGAAAGAAGAAGAATACCATAAATGTAAGGAGGAATGTTTGATATCTATAATGGATCACAACTTTCAATGCAGGTATGACTTACTTTGGAAGATTTCCCTTAATTGGAATTGGATTGACGAAGGAAACTTATATATAATGGAATTTTTATCTATTTATGAAATCAGCTATTAAAAGAATGCATATTTTCCAAATAGTATAAAGCCGATTTTTTTAAAAAATCGTATTTATTGTAATCTAAAAAAATATTAAAATATTTAAGGTTTTTTAATATTTCCTTAACTGTGGAGAATGTAAAACAGTGTATGTGCACTGCCTTCTCTATTGAAAGTGAACACCTGTGGTATGGAACAGACCCTTTATTTACAGATTGTCTAACAGCGCGTAGCGTGGTCTTTTGTCCTAAGCACAAATCGACACGCCGTGGCCTGCTCTCCACCAGTTTCTGATAGCAGCAACCGATATTTTGCCCATTCCTCATTCAAAGCCTGCACAAGTTGGATGCGTGTTTGCGGTCGCATCGGACGCGCGCTAATCCGGCACTCCAATTCATTCCACAGATGTTCAATAGCGCTGAGTTCCGGACACTGGGTGGGCCACCGAAGTTCCTGAACATTATTCTCCGGGAACCGGGCGCTGACAACACGGACCTTATGGCACTGCGCATTGTCGTGCTGGAACACAAATGGTTCTTCACCGAACTGTGACCACAACGTAGGACGCATGGAATTGCTTAGAACGTCCAGATACTGTGTGGAGGCCATGTTGCTACAGAACACAAACAACGGACCACGTCCAAACAAAAGAGAAACACGACCACTTCGTTTTATAACGAATATCTTCAAATTATTACCCAAATTTGCATGGGTTGTTCACTAAGGCAGGTGTCCACTTTCAATTGAGCAGTCAGTGAAAACTAGAGCATATACAATAATATGATGCAAAAAATTATGAAAAAACCTATGAAATTTCATTTTAAATTCGGCTAGTTGCCAGTTCCGTTCTGTGAAACTGCTAGCCTCTTATGAAAGCTGTTGGTTTCATAATGAACTCAGAGACTCATTCTTTTGTGAATTTTTATAATTCTAATAAAATATTTCTACGCCTCTAGAAAGGTTGAAAAGAATGATGATGATAATGAAATCTACATGAGAAAAAGTGAATCTGATATTTGTAAGACTTGTTTTTTTAAATTCAAGATAAAAATGGCCCAAAACACTGAACTCGAAAATCATTTTACATTAATGGATGTAATTAATCATTTACAGTACTTTAATGCTTAATATTTAATATTAAACAATATTTAATAAAAAAATGAAGAGAATGATAAAACTATGTATTCATTGATAGCGCAATCAATTTACTTTTTAGATTACCTTTTATGAAGGAAATGAAGAAGCCATTATGTACATCTTCGGAAGAAATCAACTCTACAATCAATACTTATTTAAATATAATTCAAAACAGCTCCCTCTTGTGTTCTACTTGCTACAGAAAATGCCAAGAATATACAGTCACTGTATTAATGCAGACAGATACAATTCCTTACGTAAAAGTAATGTTCTACCGATTTATCATTTTTAATAACATGTACTTAGTTTTCAGGGAATATTATTCTTGGACTCTAGAGAATGTCTTTGCTCAAATTTGTGGAAATGCTTGTTTGTGGTTGGACTTAAATGCAATTGTTTGTATGGAATTGATAGAAACCTTGAGAAGATTCATTTGGAATAAAGTAAGTATTGTACTTTTAAGGCTTTTAAATTTATTTTCATTGCATTTAAATATCATTTAAATTCATCAGATATTTTAAGTTTTCCAAATGCTTGAAACAATTTAATTTTTTAACTGTTCATGTTTATTATTTTAAAACATCTGCAGCTTATGCAATAGGAATAATTCAATATGAATTCAATTACCACCTAACAAAGTGAGGAGAAATATAAATTGAGAAATTTATCTTAACTTTTGAAACGAAAGCTTACTATTTAGGCCTATTATTATCTTAATTTTTACCTTGTTTAAATTTATGAGTTATATCTTAAACAACGAACATAAAATATGCAGTGGGTCAAAGAAACTATAAATTACAAATGCTCATTACAATTAGAACGCAAAAAGGCATATGCAGGTCCTCAAATTTCTTGTTACTGAGTTATGATGTTAACATTAGACAATTATAAGAAATATTCACGTAATTTTGTGCCGAATATAAATCATCATGACAAAGACACTACTTAGATTGCGTCGTTTACAGTTCTTCACTTTATGTACTATTTTAATATTTAGTTATTTACTTTACGATTCAATTATAAACTTTAACAATAACGTGGGGAAAATACTGGGTATTGCATGAGGAAAGGTCGATATGTCTGGAAGTCAGAGTCATGACCATTGTAATTAAACATTTTAATGAAAATGCTTTATTCTAAACTATTCCCTGATACAACTACTTTAATGTTCATAATTTGGAATTGGGCGCTGTATATCGTCCTTCTTTCTTGATTAAATGCAACACTGTCTGAAGCATATCTTAACCAACTTTCCATTGATATCAAAGAGGAAAATTAAAAAAAAAATATCATCTGTAATAAATATGTAACATGAAGAAAAATAAATTAGAAACAAATCTTAATTTTTCTCTCTTTTTAATCATTTTACAATAGTAGCTTTCATCACGGAAACCATTGGGAACAATATATATGTGTAAATAATTCTTTTTATTCTTATCTGATACTATGACCTTCCAGAATAGTCAACTTTTCTCTTTGGATAGCCTCTATAATAATATACAGTACTTATTCTCCTGGAGGGTTATTTCTTTGTAAACAATTCACATTCAAACAATGTTGATGAGGAGGATGTTTGAACTTTTATGTGTAAACTTTTTATAAATAATTGCTATCGTGGAACTTACAAATGTTTATTCTGATCCTGCTGAGCCCAAAAAGAATCAGAAGAAAGATGCAAGAAGATAATGGTACTATAAGATAAAACATGGTCAACAAATGAATAAACAAGAAAACTTAAAAATCCTTGATTCAATGCACAATAAACAAGTTTAATAAAAAGGATTCACTTACAAGGATAATAAAGAATAAGTAAAACAATGAAAAAAAATTTGGTGGAAATCACAGACAATAAGATAAATAACAATATTCAACTAGCTCAACAGAAATGCACGGTAAGATTATCGGCTTTGCCCTTAATAAGAATTAAAACACGATAAAATACAAAAATTACAGTGTTGGAGAAATGCAGTTGACAGAATGTGATCGAGAATTCAGATGACTGATTTCCAGTAGCGGTAGTCTCGCCGATCTGATCAAGAGGAAAATAGATAAAAACTTATTTATCTCATTATCTAGTCTTGCAGTCACCAGTTACCTGCAGTTTTAACCATAGCTTTACTCATCTGGCCAGATTAGGTGATTTCTACAGCACAAACACGGCACAATGAACTATTCGCAAATTCCTGAGTTCGCGGAACACATTCACTTGGCGATGAAACAAAGTACGGATAAAATGAGACCGTCTGCTCATTTTCCGTGAAAACTGTCTACTACTAACTGCTTTAAAATTATGAGTCTCCAACCTTGACGATACTCATATAGTACTGTTAGGTAGGAGACTACATGTTTCGTGTTTACAAGAGTGAAGCCTAAACAATCTCTCGAGTGCATTTCAAAAATAATCTAAAGACGAAAGGGGAGGGGGAGTTCCACAGAAAATGAAAGACAAAAATAAAGGGTTACGGATGATAGAAGACACTAGGAAATAGCCAAATACAAGAGTGATTTTATAGTAAGGTGCGCAAAAAAAAAAGAGTGGTCAATTCTCCAGGAAAGATTCAGTTGCGTAATAAAAGAAAAAAAGTTTGGCATGATAACTTGGTAAAAACAAGTAGAAACGAGAGAAAAATAGGCTAAAAATAATAATACATTAAAAAAATGTTTAGACAAGAAATTTAACGTGCGTTAGAAACATTTTACAGTAAAATAAAACAAAGAATGCACATAACTAAACAAAACACAAATTCACTGAGCTATTTTTTAATATTGTCCTGAGAATTGGAGACAGTGCTGTTTCAAGGCTAATTGGCTTCTCATCAGTCCAATCCCAGTCCAAGGGGTTAGTTTTGTGCGTTTTTTGTTTTATTTTACTGTAAAATGTTTCTAAATCACGTTAAATTTCTTGTCTAAGTACTAACCTTGTTATAATTTAATCCCTTGATGCTAAGCTAAACGCTAGCGGGGATTATTTATTCACCTCTTTTTATTCTTGATTTTGTTTTGATGTTTTTGTAATTCAGGGATCATTGATTTGTATGTTTGTTCGTTTTGTATATTGACCATTTCACTAAGCTAGATATGCCGGGCGGATTGGACTGTTGAGAGACCTATTAGCCTTGAAACAATACTGTCTCCGATTCCCAGCAAAATATCAAAAAATAGCTCAGTGAATTTGTGTTTTGTTTAGTTATGTGCGTTCTTTGTTTGATTTTACTGTAAAAAGAGACAAATGTAGTGAAGTGTTGGAAAAATCGAAGCATATTTATAATGCGAAGTTATAGCAAAATGAAAACTAGGATCATGACATTTTGTCTTTAAGGAAATATTTTAAAATCATAATTTTGGCCGTTTGGATCTTGATGTATTTTTGGATGGGAAAAATTCTATCCGAGTTGAGGTGATAATTGGAGCCATTGGTACAAGAAATACAATTTTTCCTGATAGATAGACAATTTCACTTGAAATATTAATTGATTGGTTGAATTGTTGATAGTATCGGTAAAAACTGTTGGTTTCAAAAAATTGCATGCACATTTTTGTATTTACTTAAATGTACAGTAGCCTATAGGGTGTTTTTTGAAAAGATCTTAAATCTTGTGTGAAGATTTTCGCAGATAGATCATTTAATTTTAAGCAAATCAATGCAAAATACTAAACGTGAAATCAAGGAAAATCTTTATTTCAATAAGTAATGATGTAATTAATATCATCATCTCTTTCAAATACATTTTTTATGTTTCTACAAAATATAATAAGTAAACTTTGTTTACTCATTTCTTTGAATCATCAGACACGTTAATCTCTCTTACATTTATAAAATTTGTTTTATTTACAGAATAGTTTATGATAGAGACTTTAAAATTTCATATATTCTGTGCATGTCGTTTCAATTATTACTATTGCAGATAACATTATAGCTCATTTTGATGAAATTTATTTTATTTAAGATAATTAAATCGTAGTACAAGAACTATTCAATTGAACTTTTCAGATAAAACATCAAAAACAGAAAGCAAAAAAGATTAATGAAATTCAGCCTCAAGCAAGACATCAAATAAAACCCACTTGTATCAATATCCGAAATTCAAGAAAAACCACCCAAAGACATTCAGTAATTCTCTTAAAACATTTGAATACATCACAATCTAAATTTGGACTGATCATTTGGTGGATTTTTTCTTTCTTTTTAATTGCCATTACCATCAAGCAAACAGGTAAATGTTTTGAAGAATTATTATATGGTAGCCCAGCAATAGAAATTACTTTTGAAAGAAGATCTGATGTTAAACCTCAGGCCCTCACACTTTGTATTGACAGTGCGTTCCATCATCATGTGGCAAGTCTTGTTCGCCAATACAAACTTCTGTATGAAACTGAGCAGGTTTATTTTTCCGATTTAATACTTTTACCTGAGCAGAATGTGACAACTTTATGGGCTTTTGAAGAAATAAAGAGGAAGCACGTTCATATTCATTCACATGTAAGTTCTCATTTAAAAATAATTATTATTATCCTTTTTATTACTTTTTTCTATAATATAAGTTAGGAAAGTGAGAAATAGATGTACAAATCAAATACGAGTTCCAATCGTTAATAAGATATCCAGATTTTGATTAATTGTAATAATAATCCCCATCTATAATGTGATTTTCTTAACCTACACTGAAAGGAAGACATTAAATTCCAACCAAATAAAATAAAAGTTTTCTGAAATAATTCAAAAATACTTTTAAGGCCATTTTATGATCTCGAAACTTAATACGTTATGCAAAGCTGTTCACAATAACAAGCTCTCTGATAAAATTCGATAGCAATGAAGATCTCACAGTGACCTTTCAGAAGTTAGTGAGATAGTTCTTGGTTAATATTGACGATTAATGCATGAGGGCAATTTTAGTTTTAACAAGTCTTCTGAGAAGTAGATTGAAGCAGTAATCAGTCTTCCAAAAGTATATCATCACTACTCAAGCGGGTTCACTTCACTTGTTTTGAGTGAGGAATCTATCTGATCAATTCTTGTTGTATAGTGAAACTATTTCCATATAACCTGTTCGAGGGTGAGTCAATCTAAACTTAGAGATAGTGTATAAAAGGGCACCAGTAATATGGCGTCGGATTATTTGCCCGCCATTATACAGCACCCTTCTGGTGAGTGCTTTTGACCTTGCCCTACGCTTCCGGTGAAGTACTGAAGATTTAATACTTTTACCTGAGCAGAATGTGACAACTTTATGAGTTTTTGAAGAAATAAAGAGGAAGCACGTTCATATTCATTCACATGTAAGTTCGCATTTAAAAAATTTATTATTATCTTTTTTGTTACATTTATGCATAATATAAGTTAGGAAAGATAAATAGATGTACAACTGATTTAGAATCGAATTTATCAATTAGAAGTTTACAATCGTCAATTAAGATATTCAGATTTTGATTAACAGTAATAATAATCACAATCCTTAATATGTTGTTCTTAACATTCACGAAAAGCCGAACATTAAATTCCAATCAAATAAAATAAGAGTTTTCTGAAATAATTGAAAGTTACTTCTAGAGTAACTTTAGTAATCTCGAAACTTAGTACGTTATGCAAAGCTATTCACTTAATAAAAAGGTTTCAATAACAAGCTGTCTGTTAAAATTCGATAGAAATGTAGATCTCACAGTGACCTTTCAGAAGTTAATCAGACATTCCTGTGTTATTATTGACGATTAATTGCATGAGGACAATTCCATTTTAACAAGTATTCTCGGAAGTAGATTGAAGCAGTAATCGCTCTTCCAATTGTATGACATCACTACTCATTCGGATTCAGTGCAGTAAAATAAAACTTTTCTGAAATAATTAAAAAAAAAATTAATACGTTACGCAACGCTATTCACTTAACAAAAAGGTTTCAATTACAAGCTGTCTGATGAAATTGGGTAGTAATGTAGATCTCAGTGATCTTCAGAAGATAGTCAAACAGCTCTTAGTTCTTAGTTTGTCTTCAAATTACACAAGAAATAATACTTTACTTCACTTCAAAAACTCTTACCCGATATTTCGTCCTAATTTAACATTCGGACTTACTTATGGTTTTAAATACAAATGAAAAGAAGAAAAATGATGCTAAATTTAACAAAATAAAATATTCAACAACTGAAAAACATCAAAACTGTGTAAACAAACTCAAACCTTTGTTAAAAAACAAATAAAGTTAAATAATAATAATAACATCAAACCTTTGTTAAAAAATAAAATAATGTTAAATAATAATAACCATAAAAACGAAATAACTTTGTACAATAATTTGAAATCGGAAAGATAATATCATTGATCGTAAACCTTTTATAAATCTTTTACTTCTATTACTATAATTCCTCTACTTTAATTTTACTATAATTTCTTTATATCAATTTCACAATTCCTTTACTTTAATTTCTTTCATTATAATTTCTTTACTTTAATTTCACAATTTCTTTTATTCTTTTATTTTCCATTAATGATTTCTGATATATCCTACTATATTCCACTTACCTTTAGGGATTTATCTCTATTAAAACAATAACAACTATTTATCAGGCAGGATTCTAATATAAATCTTTTACTTTCGTCTTGAATATCAAATGCTATGTTGACAATGGGGTCCGGATTGTGTCCATATGTGAGACAGTGGTTTGCCCACTCTGAAATATTTTTGTTGTTTCCCTTATACGCTCGTATGTGTTCTTCTAATCGTTTCTTCATTGCCCTGCCCGTGCTCCCTATGTATATCCCCTGACAATCTCTGTATTGCAAAACATAAACCACCCCCATCCTATGTAAAGGTTTTTCATATCTTTCACATTTCTTAAACAAACTATTACTTTTGAAATACATTATGTTTACTTCATTCTCTTTGCAAACATTTTTAACACAGCTATTAACATTGGTTCCTATAGGTAATTTTATACATTTTCTATACTTTATAATGTCTTTGTTCTTCTGGAAATTCCTCTTCCTGAAAAATTCTTTAAATGTCTTTAGAATAAATTCCTCAGGATACTCATTCATAATCAAACTGTTTTTAAGATTCTGAGTATCCTGTGCCAACGTTTTTTATCCTCTGTGTAACACATTATCCTTCTTAGGTTATTCATAATTATTGTTTAATGTGCAGTAGATACATGTTAAGATGACAAGAATATGCACATTTTTGTTTTTACAAACAACACAAAAAAGAATAGTCACAACTGTTTCGGAATGACATTTATATTCACATTTACATTTTTTATTCAGTTACCTTCTTCAAGTGTAAGGAGACAATGAAGCCCTTGCATCTGGGAAACTCCTTTCTCCTTACACCCGAAGAAGGTAATCGAAAAAGAAAAAAGGATTTCGGAAACTGGTGTGGCTATTTAATTACTTGTTTCTGTTGTTTTTTTTTAAACTATGCAATTTCTGATCATTTTAACAGTTCTTAGTTATTGTTCACGATTAACGCATGAGGTCAATTTCAATCTTCTGCGAAATAGAAGCATTAACCGATCTTCAAAAAATATGCCACCACTATTCAATCAGATTCAGTTCACTAATTTGAGGCCTGAGAAATGTATTGATAAATTCCTGTTTTGGGAAAACTATTTCCATAATTTTGATATCAAAACGTTTGCCTTATATCTGAATTTTATCTTGATTCTACATCCAACCAAACACAAGCTATCTGAAAACATCAAGTAAATCATTGCTATTAACAATTTTCAAAAGAATAACATTTTCAGAATTGTTGAAAGTAAAAAAAAATGAAAAGAACGGAGCTTTTACAGTAGAATTTACAAACTGGCTTTAGCGTCTGATGTCTTTTCGCATATTTTACCATTCTGATAACTTCTTTTACTAAAAATTTAGGTTTTATTTGCCAAAAATTAAAAAAAAATTAAAATATTGTTACCGGTGGTTTTGCACCACCCCCGTTCACCGGAGTCGACTCGACCAACCCAGCTTACCTCTACCGGGTCGACCTGTCCTGAGCCTCATTTGAGGCAATCAACGCCTATAAAACCAGGCGCAGAGCGCCTGAACATCAGAACATCGTGGGGCAGCAGTCCATCCAGGTCTCCAGTTGGAGCAGAGTGCAGTATCTCGTCGTGGGGCATCAGCCCATCCAGGTCTCCAGTTGGAGCAGAGAGTACGAGGACGTCTGTGGGCATCCGCCCAAAAGGAAGGACTCCACTGAGGGAAACGTCTAGCAGAACGACTTCGGGAACCGCCCAGATGAAGGATCTCAGTTGAGAGAAGAACAGAGCGGAACGTCAAAGGACAACCGCCCATACAGAGGGACTCCGTTAGGAGCGGAGCATACGAGAACGTCGTGAGGCAACCGCCCATTAAGAGGATCTCCGTTGGAAGGAGAACAGAGAGGAACGACGTGGACTTCAAGCAGTCGCCCAGCAACAGGGGCTTCATACGAAGAGGTGCAATCCTATTGGGCAGGTGCCCAGGAGAAGAAACGTCCCAACCGAAGATAGAAGCTGAAGCGACTGCGTGACGTGCAGTTCTCTGAAGGATCCCAACCGGGAGACGGGAGCATCGTTTGGCGCCCGACCGGGCGACAGTATCCAGTAGTAAATTTGGAAAAGGGCCCGCCAGGATTCCCAACCGGGACAGAGAAGACTTCAGCTGTGAAGCCAGTTAGTACCGAAGAGGTTCCGGTATCGTTGGACGGCAACGGGGAAAGTCATCCCTTGCCGTGTAAAGTAACTCCTTCGCCGCAGAATTCCGAAGAGGCTCGGTCATCACCCGAAAGCAACGGGAAAAGTCAACCCTTGCCGTGAGGAGTCATCCCATCGCCGCAGAGTGCCGAAGAGGTTCAGGACAGGTCACCCGGTAGAGGTAAGCTGGGTTGGTCGAGTCGACTCCGGTGAACGGGGGTGGTGCAAATCCACCAGTAACAATATATTTAAAATCAAGACGGAAATCTTCGAAATGTATATTGAAATAAAAAATGTTTCAATCATTAAGGTCCTTTATTTGCCGAAATGTAAAGAGTAATAAAACTTAACATTCCTCGAAGTTTTATTATTTAAGGTGATAGTTTATCTTTTTGTAATTGAAATTTTCAAATAAATGAACAGCAGATAAATTTTAAAGATACATGTTAATAGCTTAAAAATCTATTACTATGGACGAATGCTTAGCAATCCAAACTGTCAGTAAATAAAAAGTACTTTATTTTTCAGCTTAATGAAATATTCTTTTGATGGTTTGCATGGTTGTAATTCCATTTGCCAAACTCATATAGTGCAAAATCAGTTAGAAACAATTGTTTGCTATTCAACCTATCTGTAGTATCAGCTTTAGCATAATGGAATCGTGAAGTTAGTCACAAAAGTTTACATTGAAAACTATTTTTTTAAGAATCATCATCATTAATATTGACATACCCATGCAGCTTCCTTGCTCTTCGAAGACAAAGGAAGATTAAACAGTTTTCAAATTTTATTCAATACTTTTATACTTTATTAGTGCACGAAAAGATATTATTTTGTGAAGTGACAACGACTGAAATTCTTTATTATTTTTCCCAACAAGAGTTCTTTTACTGTTACAATAAAAGTAAAACTCAGATTTCAGTGGACACCTTCAGATGGGTAAAATCACGTGGCCACTGGAGAAACAAAAAAAGGCAAACACTACTATCAATACAAAGAATATCACACCATTATATCTACTTTTTATAAATCATCCAATTACATCATTTCATACAGCTCATTTTCGTAACTGTTTTTAATCATTACGACAATTTAAATTTATGAAGCCTAGAAATCATGTGTAGATTCATAAATTGTGAATTCATTTATTTTTGTTCAATTCTTAGGAAAATTCTCTATGAATGCGAATGTTTAAAAGGAATCCATGACTTTGTTTATCTACACTCATTAACAAAAAAAACGACACATCTAGAAGGAGTTGTCTAATGGAGACAAAAATTGGTGGATAGGAACATTATGTACAGAATAGAAAAGGATTAAAATTTCAGACAAATTGAATGATTTATTTCAGAGTTACAGAGTTACAAAGTAATGAGCTCAATAAGGTGTTCACCCACCTCTACACTGAATGCGAGCTGCCACATGACGTGGCATAGAGTGTTAAAGCTCCCTGATGGTCTCCTGCGGTATTTCTTGCCAAATTTGCTCCAATTGTTCGGCTAGGTCATCCACATTCCCAGGTAGATGCAGTCGCCTTCCAATCATATCCCAGACATGCTCGATTGGAGAGAGATCTGGGTATCTGGCTGGCCAAGGAAGTGTTTCACAAGCTGCAAGACAGGTCATAGCAACACGTGCCGTATGTGGTCTGGCATTATCTTGCTGAAAAGTAAGGCCAGGGTACTGCAAAAGGAAGGGTAGCAAAACAGGTCTCAGAATGTCGTCGACGTACCGCTGTGCTGTAAGTGTGCCGCTAATGACGACCAAAGGGGTCCGGCTATCAAGGGAAATGGCACCCCAGACCATAACTCCTGGTCGAGGGCCTGTGTGGAGTGCAATTGTGAAAGCAGGAACGGCACCCTGCCCTGGGCGTCTCCAAACACATTTGCGACGATCGTCAGGACAAAGTTGGAAGGGGGATTCGTCGCTAAAAACTATACGGCCCCAGTCACCATCATTCCAACCGGATCGAGCCAAGCACCACTGTAATCTGGCCCGACGGTGTGCAGATGTGAGTGGCAGGTGGCGTAGCGGTCGTTACGAGCGTAGATGTTGCTCTCTCAGCCGTCTGTGAATGGTCATGGTGGACCCTCGTGTGAGGGTCGCACGTCTGATGGTTGATAACGATGATACAGGTGCTGTGACAGCTGATCTGACAATATCTCTACCCTACCGCTCTGCTGTGGCCCTAGGTCGACCGCTACCTTCATGACGCTGAAATCTGACATTGTCCACCCATTCCTGCCAGCATCTCCTAATCACCGCATCACATCGACCCACATGACGAGCGATTCTCCGATTTGCACAACCTGCTTCTTTCAATCCAATGATACGACCTCGTTCAAACTCTGACAGTTGCACGTAATGAGCTCGAATCCTGCGGTGAGGCATTTTTTCAGTCGCTGAAAGATATCCTAACTCGTAATGCAACATAACATTTTGACCATCAGATTGAGAAGCGCTTCTGTAATACACCTGCTGAGTGCGCAGTTCCGATGCGCTGTAGCTCTCGCTATTCATTCATTGGACACCAAAGTTTAATCATTTGCATGGGCGGTCCCAATGTCTTTGCATACGAAATTTCATTACAATCGGACAACTCCTTCTAGGTCGTCGTTTTTTTTTGGTTAATGAGTATATGTTTAGTTGAACTTTAAATCTAACGACCCTTTACAGTCATTTTTCTATCCTTAATATGCTCTTAGCAACAACTGAAATTTAAGTTTACATTTTTAAGATTATTTCAATCTTTTAGTAATCCATTTTTCTAATCTTCAAATCATTCTTTTCATTTATTATTCATAAAACAAAAGTACTAAGAAATTTATCATCAGTAATACCAATTAAATTTAAGTTTCTAAAACTTTAATGATTACTGGTTTTATGCAGTTTCGAAGATTATTTCAAAAAAAGTCCTACTATTCGGATTTTCGGCCTTTAGATCGTTACTTATAGATGAAATCTTCAAAAAGGTCTGCTAGATTTAGCTTTTGTCATCTTAGTTACATAAAGATACATTTTATTTTAAAGATACGTTTTTCTTTTCGAATTACAAGTTTCCGCATCCATTGAAGATAATGTGCTAATGAAATATACCAAGTCTCAATATAAAACAATCATTCATTTAAAAAATATGAATTTCGTTATTTCAGTGTCCCCCATTTGCAAATGACATTCAAGACTGTTATACATCTACTGTAATAAACGAGATTTATGCTGCTGGAGGAAAATGCTTAACATTTTATCCTGGTAAGTACGTCTTAATGATCATAATATAACTTTATTTGTGATACTCTTTCGTTGAAGAGATAATTTTATTAAGTGGATAAAGTGAAGCAATGTTTCAAGACAATTACATTTCTTATTGGAGAGTAAAATAGTAAAACAAGGCAGAAATAAAATATTTTTTCAAAATTCAACCATTTAAAAGTCAGATTAATTCGATTAAACATGTTTTCCAAAAATATTTTTCATTGCGATTTATGTGTGCAGCAATTAATTAACTTTTTTTTTATTTTTATTTATGTAAATTTCTGTTTTTTAGATATATAGCAAATATAAAATAACAAATAATAATAACTACCATTCCTGTTCTCAAATCAAATTAAATAAAATTTCCTGGATCATTTAATTTATTTGATCCATAACAATCATAATTGATTTACACAGGGTGCACATGAAATGGGCTGCCAAACTTAAAAGTTGTATTCAATCACGCAAAACAACGAATAAATGCAGGTAAAAATGGATCTGGAAATGCGTTATTTCCAAGATATGAAGGATGAAACGATACAGAGGTGTTTTCCTTTACAGAGGTGTTTTCCTTTATCGTAGATTCATTAAATTGCTCCTCAATATTCGTGACATGTAATGTTCAATACCCTGCTCATTCCCTTGATTTAAACCCTCTGGACTTGTTCGTATGGGGGTATCTTTAATCATTAGTGTACACCACACCAGTTCTTGACGCTCACGCACTGCATGATCGCATAGTGGATGTGTGTGTAGAAATTCGGAGTTGTGGATTTCAGAGTTAAAATTTTAACCCTAAAGTTTAGTTAAAGGCAAATTTAATTTACTCATTGGCTTTGATTGAGTTAGCATCGATTGAGTTGGCATTTTTTATGTTTTGACAACGCGGCTAACGTATTGTTGTTGCTCGCAGGAATCAGTCATTCACGAGCTTATGTTAATTGTTTCTCGTGGCGCATCGGATTATCTCTTGAGAGAGAAAGCATTGTTTTAATGTGTCTGCAGCAGTTCGTTTCGTTCCCTCGAAGAGATAGGACACGGGGGAAAATTGCTGTCCAGTTTGACAGCGAGCAGTTCAATGCTGTCCAGTTGAAATTCTCACCAACGAAAAAGGTGTGAGAAGAAGCCCTTATCCTCACAAAGGAAGTGAGGATGCCCGCAGAATTTGGCCTCGACTAAAGTTCGCTGAGACGATAGCGATAGTAGCTGTTCCAATCTAATTGCCGGAATACTTTGGCAAAAGCTGAAATATTAAGCCTAAGAAAGAGAAGCCCGCATCGACCATCCATTGAGAAGGTCGAATCGTTCATCATCCCATCAACGTGAGAAGATATGTATTTGTCAGGAGACAAATAGAAGCCATACTGAGTGGAAGGTTCGGAACGATTCCAGATTTGCCTGAAGTAAAAGCGAGAGGACTAACCACCTTAAGCAGAAGCGAAGCAGAAGCGAGAGGACTAACCGCCTTAAGCAGAAGCAAAGGGGTCGATAGGATTGATTGGACCGCAGACAGAAGTAGTATCTGCCCGAAAGATACAGCTACGGCGGGAACTTCTTTGATGACACGGAGATAGGATCCATACAGGGTGAAAAACCTATCTAGATAAGTTCTAAACAGAGACGATAACTACCGCTAACTTGAAGTGAATGATCCTCCCAGATGAGTTCAGATTACGAAAGAAAACTCCTGCCGAAGAATAACCCTAACGTCGGTAAAGTCTTATGGATTAGGAAAAGAAGACTTCAGAGAAATATACCGATACGGCTAAGGACAAACGGCCTAGACAAAAGGGATTGAGTTTTCTACAATTGTTCAACAAGCGAATCTGACGATTCGATGTAAATAAAATTTTATTGAACTTTGTCAGTCAGCCTAATGGGAAATATAGAAGCAAGAAAGGCCTAGAAATGTCAGTCCCTGGGAATACGTTAGGATCCTAAGAATTCAACGAATTTGTTTTAGAGTAGAAGTTAGCAACGAGCAGTTATCAGTTAATATTTCTAGTGTAGATGAATCGAAAAAGTAAAGTTTCTAGAACTTGTATAGCGAAACGTTAGTTAAGTCATCATTGAAGAAAAGAGACTTATTATTCAAGCGACAGTGGCTTCAGTAAAAGGAGCATTTAGATGTTAGGCTCCTGGAAGAAACACGGTTGCTAATCTGAAGCAAGTTGCGCACATAAGAAGAATAGAATTTTTAATTTTAAGGACATTGGAATTTAAAGAATTCTAGTAGAAATACTGAATTATAGTTGAGCTTAAATTGATTAAGGTATTTGTAAATATTTTGTTACCTTATGAAATGTGTTTAATGATTTCCTTTAGTATTATTTACTAAAGTAATTTTGAGCACTTATTCTTAGTGTACACCACACCAGTTTTGACTTCGTTAAAATATATATAGTTTAAAACTTTACAAAAATGGTTAAGGTCCAGCCAGCACGCGTTTCACTGCGCAAATAACAAAGAGTGGTTATGGATTAGCCCGAACGCACGATTCCACTGTGCGAAGAAAGCGATTCCAATGCGCCAAGAAGGCGAGTTAAACATAAATGAGTAGAATACTGACGAGAGAATATACAACATGAGTACAATAAACCGGAGCTACTTTGGCCCTCGGGGGCAACTTTGGCCCAAAGGCATTGAAAAGTTTCAAAGGGCCGTATCTTCTAAATAAAAATTTTAAATTAAATAAATAAATATTTAACTTATAACTGTATGTATTGGCTATTATTTAACCACGAGTGTATTTGCATCATGATGACAGTTCTGCAGCAAAAAAATCAAGAGTGCTGCCATGACAAAGTGCTGTGTGCTGTAGTGGTGTAAACTTTGCCTTGGGGAGCAGTATTAATCAGATATGCAGGTACAAACCAATTTTTTTATGTTAGTTTAATATGTTGTAGTGACAAATTTATAGCAATTACAAAGAATTTCTGTGCATTTTTGTTAGAAGATTTCTTTTTTCCCAAAACTTGCCAAAATTACTGAATTTTGGGGCAACATTGGCCCACTACAATTTGACTTGAAATTGTGATTATTGATAATTTTTTATCAACAGGGTCAAAGAATTTCCATTTATAACAAGGTAGAAGATGGTCAGGACGTGCTGGGAGTAGAAGGTATGCTGACTACACTGCTGAAAAACTGAACCAAGCTCTGGATGCAATTAGAAAACATGAACTCAGTCAATTCAGTCGATTCTGTAGAAATTTAGAAACAATCCTTGAAGGTATTTTGCCGGAAAACATTTGGAACTATGACGAAACCAACTTGATGGACGATCCTGGAAGCAAGAGAGTCATTACAAAATATGACTGCAAATATCCAGAAAGGATTGTGATCCAGAAAGTGTTTCTGCAGATATGGTTGAACTAGCCCTGAAATCTAAATCTACTAAAGGAAAGGCGACCAACGGGATGCAAATAAAAACTCAAACAAATCTGCAAAGCCCAAAGAAACAGAATGTAAAGGAAAGGCTTCCAAAAAACTAAAGCTCGCTACCTACTTGGACAGTGAAGAGGAGCAGAGTTATGACTACACCACCTCGTGGGACCGTGATCAGGATGATTCCTCTGTTCTAAGCACAGACTCCATTGAAGGCAACTTGGAGACATCTGTAAATCTGTCACAATTGAAAATAAGCCGTTATGTAGTTGTGAACTACGATGAAGAACAATTTCCTGGCATTGTGGTCTCGGTAAAGGAAAATGGGGCGAAAGTGAGAGTGATGCAGCGAAGTGTTTTGGTAAACTGGAAGTGGCCACCACAGAAAAACCAGAAGTTGTACCCTACCAGAGACATCCTAAAACTGATTGCTAAGTCAAAACGACTGGGCAGTCGGGGATCTTATGCAGCTCCTGAGTTGCAGAAACGATAGGGATTTTGATTGCATTTTTATTTGTTCGTTCATGAGTTGTTTTCTATCATCTACGATGCTGTGCGATTATATTCATTCTTTATGTCAATTAAATTGGTCTAGAAAATATATAATAAGCCTTTAAGTGTCCTAATTTGATCAAACATTCCAATACAAGCACAATCACTTTATCCAAAAGCTCGAAAGCTATGGTGGGCCAAAGTTGCCCCTAACACAGGGGCAACTTTGGCCCATAGGTTTTTATTTTTTTACTCCAACTTACTGACTTTTTTAATTTTTTTTATATACATTGCGCTTAAAAAGGATACCAAACTACACATGCTAAAAAAATTTCAGCCTGGTTCCATTAATAGATAAAGTGGGACGTTACGAAATATGGTCAAACTGGGCCAAAGGAGCCCCAGTTTACGGTAATATAATATGTTGATGTTCAGTGGGGAGAATTACCTCAAGTGGAAGTCCTCCATAAAAACAATCCTTCAAAAGGAAGAATTATGGAGTTTAGTGAATAGTGCTCTAGCAGAATCTGTGGAAATCGAAGATATCGAAAGGCGACGTAAGGTCCTTATGAAAATAGAAAGGGCGGTCGGAACTATAATGAGTTCCATTGATGAGAGATTCCGTTGTATGATAACCGAAACTGATGATCCTAAAAAGTTGCTAATCGAACTGGAAGTAAAGTTCAATACAATAGATCATCTTAGAATATTTGATCTGAAGAGGGAGTTATATATGAATAGTAAAATGTCAGACGAAGATGACATTCCGAACAAGATAACTCAGATGAAAATGCTTGTAAGCGAAATTGAAATGAGAGGAGGAAAGATCGATGACGATGAGCTTTCCTGGATCCTTTTGTCTGGTCTTACAAAGAGTTACAGGCCAGTCGCTCAAAGCCTAGTGATGTTACAGAAACAAGCAGGTTTCAACGCCGAACTAATAATTAGCAACATATTGATGGAATACAGACGGAATCAGAGTTCAGACAAGCAAGAAAGTACCCTTGCCCGACAATGCCCTAATACAGTTTCGAAAGAGAACATAAAAGGTAGCAAGAAAAATGAGACCGAAGTACAGGAGAAGAATAGACAACGTATAAGGTGTTTCCAATGTGGAACGTTAGGACACATAGCTAGATTTTGTAAGAAGAAGACGAATCCAAGATCGAAAAGAAATCCACATGATAAAAGAACAACTGATGACGGGAAGTCCTTCTGTAACATAATTGGTTTTTTTGGACATCAAAATCCTCATCATAGTGATAAAGAGTCATGGTACATTGATAGCGGAAGCAGTCACCATATTTGCACACACAGAGAATTATTCGAGCAATATGAAAAGCTTCAGAAACCATTGAGTATTTTCTGTTCAAATAACACATCATCAGAAGTCCTTGGACGAGGTATTGTAATTCTAAAACCATACTTCCAACTGGGGAGGCCAAAACCATTAACTTGAATAACACTTACCACGTGCCCAAGATGCGTGTAAATCTAATTTCAGCAGGTGAATTAGCTAAAGCCGGTTTTCATCAAACCATTCAAAATCAAGAGTTTTTAGTCCATAACGAAAAGGATGAACTGTGCTTAGTAGATAGAAAGAAGAATAATCTTTATGCGGTAACGAGAATCAAAAACAGCAAGAAATCCAACGCTTTCTTTAATGAAATGGAACATAGTCCAATTTAGTTATGGCATGATCGGTTAGGACATGCATCTATAAAGAAAATGCAAGTGATACAAGAAAAGAATCTGCTTAGGGGCATGGAAAAAATCAAGATATCTTCAAGATCCGAATTTATTTGCGACAGCTGCAAATTGGGGAAACTTACAAACATCTGGCATCGGAAAATAGACAAGACCAGAACTGTTAGACCATTGGAGTTAATCCACGCCGATGTATGCGGACCAATTCGTATCAACAACCCTGATAACCTATCGCACATCTTGACGCTTGATGATGATTATTCAAGACGAGGGTTCGTTTATCTAATGAAAACCAAAGACAAAGTTAGCAAGAACATCATTAACTTCTCGAAATTCACGGAAAGATCAACCGGATTGAAGATCAAAGGAATTATGAACGATCAGGGAAAAGAATTCGTAAATTCTAACATTCCAAAGTTTGCCAGAGATGAAGGGATACAACTACATTATTCATCCGCTCATCAACCCCAGCAGAACGGAGTTGCAGAACGGTACAACCGGACCATAATGGAGAGCGCAAGAACTCTGATGGTTGATGCAAGATTGGCATTACGATTCTGGGCTCTTGCTGTACTTTATGCAAACTACACATTGAATCGAACACCAC
Source organism: Thereuonema tuberculata (assembly GCA_023159025.1). Classification (NCBI taxonomy): domain Eukaryota; kingdom Metazoa; phylum Arthropoda; class Chilopoda; order Scutigeromorpha; family Scutigeridae; genus Thereuonema; species Thereuonema tuberculata. The sequence continues at coordinate 200,751 of JAFIDM010093788.1, forward strand.
AACGAGGTGTGAAGAATGAAATACCATTAAGCAGATGGTTTCGAAGTACACTCATGGACAAAAAAATTAGCGCACCAAGAAGGAGTCGTCAAAATGAAACGAAAATTTACATACGGAATGACTACTTTGATATAAGTAAATGATTAGAAAATCAAAGAAAAAGGATAATTTATTTCAGAGAAAAAGGCAAAAGAACGGAGGAGTTAATACTCCGTTGGACCCCCTCTAGCGCGAATGCACGATGCGATACGATCGGGCATTGAGTCATACAAGTTCTGTATGATGTCTTGAGACATTTCGTTCCATATTTGCTGTAACCTTGCCTCTAGTTCGTTCAAACTCGTGGGATGCCCAACTCGTCGTCCCAAATGATCCCAGATATGCTCGATTGGAGACAAATCTGGGGATCGGGCAGGCCAAGGAGGGGTAGTAACAGTGCGGAGACAGTCTTGTGACACCCTTGCCAAATGAGGCCGAGCATTGTCTTGTTGAAAAATGGCTCCTGGGAGCCGTTGCATGAGTGGCAACACATGTGGTTGCAGTATTTCATGAACATCCGCTGGGCTGTCATGGTGCCACGGAACAATACTAGGGTGACCGTGTATTGTAGGCAATGGAACCCCATACCATCACACCAGCTGTGGGAGCGGTGTGTCGCTGTACAGCAAAGGCGGGATTGAAGCGTTCACCACGGGCTCTCCACGCACGAACACGATTGTCATCACTGCCGAGATTGAATCTGGATTCGTCGCTAAAGACGACCTGGTTCCATTCCGCTGCAGTCCAGTTTCCTCGTGCGCGGCAAAACTCCAAACGGAGGCGTCGATGGGTGGGCGTCAAGGGCAGCACACGTAATGGGCGCCGCGATACCAACTGTCCTTCAGCCAGGCGCCTTCGTATGGTTCGAGAAGACACAGCGGCCCCTAGTGAAGGTGCTACCTGTGCCTGGATGGCGGCCGATGAAGCAGTTGGCTGTACGCGTGCATTTCTGACTATGTGGCGGTCTTCTCGACGACTGGTCTGTCGAGGGCGTCCTGAGCCTGGTCTTCGTGTACATGACATCTCTCGGGTCCACTGGTCCCTCACAACACAATCAGAGCGGCCTAATTGACGAGCTACTCGCCTAGCTGACCACCCAGCTTCCATCATCCCGACGATTCTCCCTCTCTCAAACTGCGACAACTGCGTATACTGTCTTCGAACACGGCGTAATGGCATGTCTACCTCAGCTCTTCCTTTGTAAATGATTCAGCACACTCAAACAAGCTTTGGTTACCTGTTTTTTACTCCACAGAGTCCGATGTTCAACGCCCTCTACCGGCTGTACGTAATGCGCAATCACGCTGCATTTCTAATCATTTCCATGTCTCCCCGACATGTACCTTCACTGCAAGTTTCGTTACGATCCCGCAATTATTTCTTGCTGCGCTAATTTTTTTGTCCATGAGTATAGATACACACCGTCATAAGACACCTTAAAAGATTCGGTAGTGTGGCTTATCTGAAAATCCCTAAATGCAAACTACGAAACAAATTTGCAGATAGAGCTGAAAAAGGCATTTTCCTTGGGTATTCCGCATTGACAAGAAGCTATTACATATATATAATTCGGTCACATAAGATCATCAAGACCAGAAACATTTATGTTAACGAAAATCGACGAGGCAGCGAGCTACTGAAGATGAATGTTAGGAAAGACAACTATTATGACTTATTGTTAATCATCATCATCTTCTTATATCATAAAATAAATTTAAAATACATTTATTAGACAGGAATTTTTGAAGAGATTATTTCCTTCTCTTCTTCTTCAGCTACAATCATTTTTAACAAATATGGCAATTGAAAATCATGATATTATAATATTTCATTGTAGTAACTATCATGTTAACACTTATTCTTACATTTGACACTCATCTATTCTTACATCGAGATTGTTTAATTACTAAAAAATATGGGAAGTGAAAATTATGATATTATAACATTTCATTTTAACATTTCATCTCATCTATTCTTACTTTATTAATACAATGAGATTGTCTAATTAAATCTCTCGCCAAGTTTGCAATAACATTACTAACCTGAACACCATTGCTTCTATTTATATTTTTATCTTTGGTATTTCCATGTATGTAATTTTTCAATTGTTTTTCTCATTTTAGTATCTTTCTCATTATATAAAATTTTAATTTCTTTATTAATACAATGGGTTTTCCTGGAACAATGTTCTGCCATTTCTGATTTATCAAATAATTTGTTTCTAAAGTAATATCCATGTTCCAGGGCCCTTTCTTTAATAGTTCTTTTGCTCTCCCCTAGATAAAACTTGTCACAACACAAACATTCTATTTTGTATACAGTCCCCATTTCTCCTTTTTTGTCACTTTCATTAAGTTTTTTATATAAATTTTTTTTTAATTTATTATTATAATTAAATCCAACATTAATGTTAAAATCGCTGCAAATTTTTTTCAATGTTAAACTATTTTGGTTAAGGTTAGGAATGAAAAATCTTTTCTTTTCTTTATCTTCATTTAATTTTTTAATTTTGAAAGTATTATATTTTTGGATATTGGAATTAATGAATTTTGCATTGTATCCATTTTTCTTTAGAATTATTTTCATGTTTTGGATTTCATTCTTATAATCTTCTTCTGTGCTAGATGACCTGTCAATTCTTCTTATATAATTATTAATTATGTTTCTTTTGATATTTATACTGTGACCTGATTTAAAGTTTAAAATATGATCACTTTTAAATTTTTTTCCATAATGTTTTAGAGTTATTTTATTCTCCTTATTGATTAAACATAAATCTAGAATATTTAATTCATTATCTATCTCTCTTTCCATTTTAAATTTGATTTTTTGTTTCTTTTGTTTATGTCATTAAAGAATATATCAAATTGCCGTACTGATCCAAACCATATAATAAGTATGTCATCTGCATAACGAAAATATTGCATATTATACTTACATTCATTTAAAAATTTGCACTCAAAATAATTCATATGTAAATTACACAATGTTCCTGATAGGGGAGAACCCATAGAAAATCCCTTAATTTGTTTGAACACAAATTTTATTATTGTGTTTAAAAAATGAATTTTGTGTTATTAGTTCTATTAGTTCCATAAGTTCTTTATTGTCCATATTATATTTTAATAATATTTCTTTGTTTTAAATCTTCCATGATGACTAAGGTATCTTCCACAGGAATGTTTGTATACATGTTTTCTATATCGAGGGAGAACAAATGGAATTTCCTTTTGTTAACAAACATATGTTCAACTTTATTAATTAAGTCTGAAGAGTTTTTAATTATGACCTCTTCTTTTGGTGGTTTGAAGTTTTTTATTATGTTATTCACAAATCTAGCCAGGTTATGTATTATAAAATTTGCAGAGATTTTAACATTAATATTGGATTTAATTATAATAATAAATTTAAAAAAATTTTATTTAAAAAACTTAATGAAAGTCACAAAAAAGGAGAAATTTGGACTGTATACAAAATAGAATGTTTGTGTTGTGACAAGTTTTATCTAGGGGAGAGCAAAAGAACTATTAAAGAAAGGACCCTGGAACAAGGATATTACATTAGAAACAAATTATTTGATAAATCAGAAATGGCAGAACATTGTTCCAGGAAAACCCATTGTATTAATAAAAAAATTAAAATTTTATATAATGAGAAAGATACTAAAATGAGAAAAACAATTGAAAAATTATATACATACGAAATACCAAAGATAAAAATATAAATAGAAGCAATGGTGTTGAGGTTAGTAATGTTATTGCAAACTTGGCGAGAGATTTAATTAGACAATCTCATTGTATTAATAAAGTAAGAATAGATGAGATGAAGTGTTAAAATGAAATGTTATAATATCATAATTTTCACTTCCCATATTTTTTAGTAATTAAACAATCTCGATGTAAGAATAGATGAGTGTTAAATGTAAGAATAAGTGTTAACATGATAGTTACTACAATTAAATGTTATAATATCATGATTTTCAATTCCCATATTTGTTAAAAATGATTGTAGCTGAAGAAGAAGAGAAGGAAATAATCTCTTCGAAAATTCCTGTCTAATAAATGTATTTTAAATTTATTTTTAATTTTATATTTATTTTATGATATAAGAAGATGATGATGATTAACAATATGTCTAAAAGGAGTGAGATGAAGAAGAAATACGGTATGTACAACTATTATGACTGTTTAACAAATGCGGGTCAGCAGGAAGAGTTAGACGACTCACAATAATCTGATGAAGAAGATATGCCTGACAGAACAGACTGATATGAATGTACATCCTGCCACCGAAGAAACGAATACAAGTGATTCTGAACAAGAAGAATCGAGGGAAGAAGAATCGGAAGACTAATTTATAAGTTTGAGAAGTAGGAGAATACCACGTAGACACCAAACACATGCAAATACGATAAGTACTGACATAACACCGATGAACTATTCCGAAGCAATCAATTGTGAAAATCGTCAACTGTGGATAAAAGCTATCAATGAAGAATTGTCCAGCATTAAAAGCCATGATACGTGGGTGGAAACGAAAATACCCGATAATGTAACACCCTTGTCATCTAAATGGATTTAAAAAAAAAATTGGATTTGGAAGGAAACATAGCTAAATACAAAGCCAGACTTGTCGTAAATGGTTTTCTCCAGAAGCCAGTGATCAACTACGAAAGAACATATGCTCCAACACCGAGTATGAGTATGATCAGATTGATTTTGAGCCTCGGAGTCGAGTACAATATGGAAATACACCAATGCGACGTAAAAAGCGCATATCTAAATGGAATTCTGGATAATGACATTTACCTCGAAGTACCTTAAGGAGTCGAAGTAAGAAATCCAAATTCAAATGGTGTGAAGTTATCAAGTCCCTGTACGGTCTCAAACAAGCGGGAAGAAACTAGTACATAACTATGAGAAAGAAGTTATGTGAACATGGATATAAAAATCTAATATCTGAACATTGCCTATTTTATAAAAAAATAGGGGGAGATTTCTACATTCTGTTGTTTTATATAGATGATATCTTGGTCGTTGGAAAGCTAGCGGTTGAAGTGAAGAAAGTTAAAGATGAACTCAACAAGTTGTTCAGTGTAAAAGATTTTGGAAGCATAAACGAATACCTGGGAATGAAGATTGAATATAAAAAGGAAGATAGTCGATTAACTATATCTGAGGAAGGATTCGTACGCTTGATGCTGTGCAAATTCAACATGGAATCAAGTGGAGGCGTTGGAACTCCTTATGTTGAGGGAAAAGAAGAAACCAACATAGAGGGAACAACAGAGAAATATCTTGATGAACGAGGTCATCTAAAGTATCGGAGTCTTATTGGGAGTTTAAACTTCATTGCAAATGGAAGCAGACCAGATATTGCGTACTCCGTAAACCGCTGTGCCGAAAAATGCAATAAACCAACGACCACAGATCTAGAAAAAGCGAAAAGAATACTGAGATATTTGAATGGGTCCAAATCTGTGAAACTCATATTTACACAAGGAGGAAAACTGTTACAAGGATACAGTGATGCTAGCATCGGAGACAGAAAAGACGGAAAATCAACTACAGGATTTGCGTGCTATCTTGGAAATTGCTTAATATCTTGGTTAAGCAAAAAGCAATCCTCTGTGTCTCACTCAACGCAAGAATCGGAGCTCATTGCAAGTTATGAACTGTGTAAAAATATTATGAGTTGTAAAAATGTTTTGAAAGAACTTGGGTTCAGTGAAATCTCAAAAGAGTGTGTCACAATCTATTGTGATAATCAACCCACTATCCGGTTTGCTAAGGATAGATTTAATCAGACAAAAAGTAGACACATTAAATTGAAATACCATGCGGTCAAAGAATACATCAAAAATGGGGACATCGATGTATTATATGTAAGCTCGAGTGATAACAAAGCCGACGGATTCACAAAAGGGTTAACACTTCCCGTCATAAAGAATTTGTAAAATATGTGTGTTTGCATTTGGACGAGGAGAGAAAATAATTTGTGAAGAAAATGAGCAAATATAATTTGAGGGGGAGATTGTAGAAATTCTGAGTTGTGAATTTCCGAGTTAAAATTTTAACCCTAAATTTTACTTGATGGCAAATTTAATTTACTCATTGGCTTTAATTGAGTTAGCATCGAAGGTTATCATTTTTTCATGTTTTGACAACGCGGCTAACGTATTGTTGTTGCTCGCAGGAATAAGTCTTCACGAGCTTATGTTAATTGTTTCTCGTGGCGCATGGGCTTATCTCTTGAGAGAGAAAGCATTGTTTTAATGTGTCTGCAGCAGTTTGTTTCGTTCTCTCGAAGAGATAGGACACGGGGGAAAATTGCTGTCCAGTTTGACAGCGAGCAGTTCAATGCTGTCCAGTTGAAATTCTCACCAACGAAAAAGATGTGAGAAGAAGCTCTTTTCCTCACAAAGGAAGTGAGAAGCCTAGACTAAAGTTCGCTGAGACGATAGCGATAGTAGCTGTTCCAATCTAATTGCCGGAATACTTTGGCAAAAGCTGAAAATATTAAGCCTAAGAAAGAGAAGCCCGCATCGACCACAGGCATACCATTGAGAAGGTCGAATCGTTCATCATCTCATCAACGTGAGAAGATACGTATTTGTCAGGAGACAAATAGAAGCCATATTGAATGGAAGACTGGGGACGATTCCAGATTTGCCTGAAGTAAAAGCGAGAGGACTAACCACCTTAAGCAGAAGCGAAGCAGAAGCGAGAGTACTAACCGCCTTAAGCAGAAGCAAAGGGGTCGATAGGATTGATTGGA
>JAFIDM010093837.1:0-18778 GCA_023159025.1 Thereuonema tuberculata
GGCAATTATAGTTCTAATTGTCATTTTCGAGTTAAAAATAAACAGACGGATCGGAAATAAATATCAATCTTGAGATTCAAAAAAAAAAAAAAAAAAAAGATTGAATACATTCATTATTGTTGGGGGGAAGGGGAAGGAAACAAAAGTCAAAAAACAATTTGAAGTGAGTTGTAGTCCCCGTGGCCTAATGGATAAGACGTCTGACTTCGGATCAGAAAGTTGTAAGTTCGATTCCCGTCGCGGACGTTTGATTGTCAAAATTATTTCTATTTCCCATTCTCAAAGGAAGGCTCCGGACTGACAGACAGAGTAATAAAAGATTTTAGTAATATAGATTCTTTAGGGAACTATTATTTATATGTTAATCTTCAAAGTGCGTAAAGAAAGTTATTTATTGAAAACTGATAAGGTTTTTTTTAAAGTGTAAAATTCTGTTTCGAACTCAAATAAATGTAATGGGATAACATTTCTAAATGACGCAATTAAATATAGAAATGCTTTCTTTCAAAATATTTACTGCAATCTTTTTTTTAAAAATCCAAGTTATTTTGTTTAAAAAATACTAAGATTTGAAAAATAAGAGAGTGCAATTTCCTATGCTTAATATAACTGTACATACTTGTTTGTTTTTCGAGGATTGTGTAACCTAGGCTGAGGAGAACTCAATAAACCAGGCTAAAGAAAACTAATTGTAATACACCGTAGACAAACTAACCATCACTGTTAATTTTTATGTGAGATTTTTAATTGTGGAAATCCTCATCTATAATCAAGAAACTGTTACGAGATTACATTTAAAAGAAAATGTAACGCGAAACGATGGCAGTTAACTTTCTGCCATCATGTTGTTAAAATGTGAAAAACTATGCTTCTACTTAGTATATTTCGTAGGTGGAAAAATGACATTATTAATAAATTAATTGATGAAAATACGTTTTAACAATCAGAAAAGAAATTATAAGAAATAAAAAAAACGTAGGAAAATTTTGTTTTAATGACTTTTTCAAATAATCTAATAAAGAAAATGTGTGTTTTTTAATGTAATTCTTAACATTTCTGTGGTTTTTTATTTTTTTCCCATTTAATTTGGATTTTAGAAGCGGAACCCATTTATGTGAGGCTGAGGATTCCAGATAACGAAGGAGATGTTTTATTAAAATTTCTCATTTTAATTTTTTCTTTTTATTTATTTTATATTTTTTTTAATTGAGGATGTGGATTTCTATTTAATATCGGTTCCAAAGAAGAGGAAAATTCTTCATTAATGAAAATCATCTTTCGATTACTTTCTAATGCTATCAAAATAGATATAATCCAGAGTTTTAGATTCCACAATGATTGACATAACCTACATATGTTCTACAATGGAGAATTACAGTTTAATCAGTTCTTATCTCACAGATAATGTCTTAAAAAATATATGAAATTAAACTTCTAACTTAATATTTAATTAACAATTAAGAATGTTCTGCGAAAAACTGAAATTTGCCGAATTTATGTTTTTTAAAATAACATTAAAATGAAAATTCTTTAAAATAGTCCAAATATTCGTATCATAAAAATATTCTTAAAAATATCTTTTGCTCAGTTATGTTGTGATGTGAAAGGAGTTGAATTATTACACTCATGCAAAAGATATTTTATCATTAGAAACAATTTTGTTTTATATTTATTTTTGAACATTATATATTTTACTTCTTTTACCGGCGACTGAAATAATATTATTCGTTTTATATTTACATTTTTATTTGCGATAGAGAAAAAGACAAACAATTAAAAGTATTTTTCAAAATAAATTCAGTGAATGGAGTTTCTCAAAGATCCAGAAGAATCTGAAGTTAAAAACCCATTAACTTCGATCATTAAGTTAAAGTTAAAGTTGCGATCAGGCCCAGAGGACCCCGCAATGCTGCTGGAAGGTAGGCTCCAGTGTTCAGAACCTACGGGACAAAGTTGAGGACGGGGGGTCGGCCCGTCGCTCGCCCGCCTTTAACTCCCGGGAAAGAAACCCGGTACCCATTCTATAGAGGGCTGGGTAGACCCTAGGGCCCGTTTGGAGGAGAAAGAAGCGTGGAAAAATTCCCGTCCTCCGTCGAGGCCGGGATTTGAACCCGCCACCTCCAACCCGCAGCCAAGCGCCCTTACCCAATCGGCTACCGGGCCCACAACTTCGATCATTAAACATATCAAAATAAAAACAATGCAATTAACCAATAAACTTTAAAGGACTATTAAACTACAATAGCAAAATAATATTACTTTGAATATTTTTAACTTACCTGACTGAATGTTTATGTGGCAGTTATTGTATGAACTAATCTCAAATGACTAAAGTCTTTCATCGTTATCTTTTTTTTTTATCAAATAATAATTGAAGTTGATATTTACTCTTTGATAAAAATCTCGTGATAAAATTAATATTTTTTATAATAATATTCGTATTTTATTCTTCAGAATCTTAAATATTACGTTTTGTTAATTGAAAATTAAAACCTTTTCACTGAAAGAAATTATTACTTGATTTTAGTTTTTCTTTATCCTATATTTAATGTTCTAGTAATTATAATAAAATTATTTAGTTAGTTAGTCTTCTACAGTAGCAAATGATTTATTATAAAAAATCCTGATACATAAATCTCTAAGTAAAATGGCCATTATTTATTAACGTTTATACAATTTTCTCCTCGTATTCAGAATAATGAAGTACAAAATGAATTCCTGTAAAATTCATGATTTAGAAGATGTTTATGAAAATTATCTTAAAGCCGTTTATTGTTTTCAAATTTCTTCTTTACTAATACCTTCTTAAGAGCAAATTGAATATTTTTAAACTTCCTGCCTTGAATTTGCTTTTTTGTGTGAATTCTCATTATCCTTAATTAAATGTCTCTTTTTTAATTAGCTTTAAAAGATAAAAGTGAGACTCAAATGGTTTGAAATCCAAACTCAGTTCTTCTAATTTATTAATTCTGTTGTAGTGGAAACTATTTCGTGAAGAGGCAAATTCTGAATAATGATAAGGAGTTTAATAAAATTATAAAAGCTTATCGTTCTTAGACATTGAGTTCATCTTAAAATAGAATTCTGAACCAATTTTGGTTTCTTTTCCTTTATTTTTGGGAATATCGTAAAGTTTCTTCTTCTTACAATTTGTTTCCAAAGAGAGCGGACCTCAGTATTCGCGGAGGATCAGTTCCAGTACCTTCTTCCATCGCGGATATCAAAATACTATGACGCTTGATTCTCAAATTCCTTATACAAAATAGCCTAGTATTTAATCGGAAACTTAAAATCGAAAATGTAAGTTTCCTCCGGAAAACTTAAAATCATCTCTATATTACTTATAATATCTTCTGTAATAGAAATGTTATGTATATAGTTGTTTATCTACATCACTTCATTCGCATGTGTTCAGTCTACAGTCCTGCGTGAGACAAATTCAAGTTTAGGAACTTTCCAGGATTTCTTTTCGAATATCTTTTCTGTGCGGTTGTTTTATGTGAATTCGTCGGTAAATAAAGTAAATGTTGATGAAAGTTTCTTAATTTTCTCTTTCTGTATATTTTGATCTTCCTTTATTGTATTGTTATAAAACAGATCTCCATCGATTTACTTCCGGGTTAGGGTTCTTGGAGTGGTTTTGAATCTATGTATATATTCTAAAATATTGACGGTAATAAAGTGAAATTGAAATTATCATCTCCAAATGATATTCATTACCATGTCCAGCTCCTCTTTGCTGCTTTTATAACTCTTCTCACAGGTGGATCTTTACAGATGGAATAGAACTCGTTGTTATAACGTCTTCTCCATCTTTCTTTTTTGAATATTGGGTCTTTAATTCTTTGGAGTACCTTTCTTTCAAACGTATCCAGAATTTCGGCATCTCCTGTTATCAATGCCCATGGCTCCGATGCGTATTTGAGTGTCGGTCTTATAAGTGTCTTCTAGATAATTAATTTAGAGGTATGATATAGAATTTTTGAACAAAGGAGTTTTGTTAGTGCAAAATAGGTTCTATTGACAACCAGTATTCTTTGTTTTATTTCGTAGGAAGTATCATTGGAATGGGTTATAATGGACCACTTGAGGTTTACGCCCCTATCGACGTCACGTATGACGTGTATCCCACATGCGGCGAGAGCTTGTGGGATAAACAAACATATAACTTTGTTTGAATTACTTAAAAAAATCGTCGATGTTTGATATTTCAAGACGATGGTTCAGTACTGTACTGATCCTTATTGTAATAATTCTGTAAAAACGCTTGGAATATCCTTCTTTAATATAATATTTCTTCTATATCTACACTGGTTAAAACAAAGCACATGGCTTTGTTTATCCCACATGCGAAGCAGTAGCCTGGTGGGATATTTTGTAACTACGAAACCCCGCCTATCCTCAAGTGATCCATTAAATTATATCCTTCTTTGAAAATATATTGCTGTCGTCTTCTTCAATAGGCGATAATCAACTCTATATCCAAACTGAAAATTTTGGAAGGCTTGCAATCGTTGCATCCAAATTAAATCTTTTAGTTCAGCCTCTATATCTATTAGGGTTAAAACGAAGCACATGGCTTTGTTTATCCCACAAGCCAAAAAGTAGACTGGTGGGATATTTTGGAACTACGAAGCCCCGCCTATCCTCAAGTGGTCTATTGATCCTTAATATCTAAACTGTGTTTTTGTGAAGAGTGAATTTTATCCATATATTACGAAGTAAATAACTTAAATGAAAATTATTAATTCTAATTTAATTGTCTTCTATAGAATAATATTGTAAGATTTGTTCATTCAGTTTGAAAAATAAAAACATACAATGACACTACATCAGTTTGTTTTACTTTGGAAATAAGTTTCCAATTTATTCTACTTTATGTAATTCTTTCCTGAACTACATTTCAATAAAAAATTATTTTATATTTTTACAATTATTGTCTTAACAACACTTGAATTTACATTATGGTTAGATTTTCAAATCTTCTAATCATGATTCGCCTTTAAATCATTGGAATGTTCATGGAGTTTGGTAAAGATTCTAACTCCCATCCCAATTGTATCGGAAAATAATGGACTCATAATGTTTTGTTTTTGATTAAATTCAATTCATTTCGATAATTCATCCTTTACTTACTATTCCTGTCTTATTCTAATGACTCAGATGCTGTAAAACCATAGTTGAACCAAGGTTGAACTGGTCTTTTAAATTCCCCATTTTTTTCTTAAAAAATATTTAATTGAAAAACTAACCAGAGTGGTCAATTGGAGGAAATATTTAGATGAAGAATATTTTCTTTAACAAACAAACAATAATTAAAAAAAAATTGAAAAAAAATAATTGAAAACTGATTTAATATAAAATTTAGATCCTTATAATCTAAACAAGGTTGTAAATTATAAGGTAAGGGAATAAGACACCTACGAAGGGTATAGAAAAATCTTCATCAAATCTTTTATCTGTAATGAGATTTCTATAAAATTTTAATTATAAATTAATTAAGAATATTTTCTGCTGGAGGAGGGAGGTTTAATTTCCAGCGGAAGTCGGGGATTTTTCCATATTTAATTCCCATCAGACGAATCCTAGAACTCCTCTATAGAATGTTTTCTTTCCCGGGATTAAAGGCTGGAGGTACATGAAACGCCCGGAGGTAAATGAGCCACAACACCACGTACATAGATCTCTAGTGGAATTTTTTACTTTAACGTTTTAAGAACATTGTCTAACATTTGATGTATTAGAATCAGACATGAGGGAACTTTTTTTGATTTAATATATTATAATTTCTGTTCGTAGTCGTTAAATATATTAGTTTATTATAGCTTTTACATTCTATCTAAAGTAAAAATTTACTTTAGATAATTTCTATCTAAATTCAGTTTCTAAATTATGAAATTCATTAATTCAGAGTAATTTTATCTGTTTTTGATTGAATCTTCCTCAAATATATTAAATTCCAAATTAATCCACTCCTAACATTTCTTCTTCATCCACTTATTTTTTTTTGTAATAGAACTAACAAGAAGATCTTGCCAGATGGACGTTGTGGAGAAGATTGGGATATTTTTCTGATAAATTTATGAACTAAAACATCTGTGCAGCAAGCCCTGGATCTTTTGTTTCATAGTTCCTCATTTCCGACAAGAGGATATAAAAGAATTTCTACTAATAAAAAAACAACTGTGTTCCGGAGACAAGGGTTTTATGCAATATAATGAAACAGCAATGATAACCTCGAATCGGTTTAGAATTTATTTAAATTATAGTTGACTGAATTTTGTTATTATTTACGTTTATTTTGTTTGTGCGCATGCTAGAATTATGGGACAATCTTGTAGCTTAATAATTACTGTAACAACTGTATTTAATAATTATTAAACTAACGCGATTTTAAACTATCAAAAATTTATACTATATACATTTTATTCCGAAGAATATTCGTAATTCGAAGAATATTATTTTAATATTCTTGATTTAGATATCAAAATTTAATCATCTTTTGATGTATTAATTTTATTTTAATGATTTTAAAAATAACTAAATGACATTACAGTAACTTAAGGAATGCGATTTTCAATTGTTAATATTAATGACGCTACAAGCTCTAGACAGTCAATACATAAAATACTTTATTAAATCCTAATGTCATGCTTGTGTAGTGGCTTAGTTATAGCAAACACTAGTAATTTATACTTACTGTTGTAATATTAAAATATAAAAATAATAATAATAAAATACAGTGTGAGACACATTGTGCATTAATTAAAGTTTTCGCCTTTTTGTAATAATTCCATTGGATCTTAGGAAATAAATAAATAATTGAAATTAAGGATTACTGTAGTTTTTGATAAATAATATTGTGTTTTTAAAAAATTAACACTCTTTCTTAACTCAGTGAATTGTTATTCTTTGTTTTAGTTTTACAAAATTACAGATTTTCCGCATCAAAAAAAAAAAAATACGTCTCCGAATATAAATAAATAAAGTTCTTTACATTTGATTGATCACATAACCTCCGCTCTTTGAACTGCAGAGAAAGAAAACATCAAAATAAAAAATTTACAAATTTATTAAGTGTTCTAATAGGTAATTAGCAAAAATTATTAAATTTATCAATTTACTTTTTCGATTTTTTTATCATTTCATAAATGTTATTTCTTTTTCTTTCTCTGCAATTCAAAGAACGGAGACCATTTGATCAATGAAATATAAAGAACTTCATCCATTTATATTCGGAGGAGTAGAAGCTTTTTGAACGATGGGGTAAAAACCGTAATTTCGTAGAAGAGAAAAAACAATAACATTTCACTGAGTTAACAAAGAAAGTTCATTTTTTAAAACACATTATTACAAATCAAAAACTAATTTCTTACTTAATTTCAATTCTCTAAACTCTAAATGAAATAATAATTGTCAAATGAAGTTATTTTGAAATTTGAGGACTAATTAAAATTAATAATGGAAAAACTGAATCAATAACTAAAACTTAAAACTAAAGGTTAGATTTCAAAGACGAATTCTAAAAGAAATTGAAGAAGAAGAAAAAAATAAAGAATTGAGTGATATTCAATTTCATTTTATTTCATTGAATTGTCTTCAATTGAAATTGCGATCGGGAAATTGAAATTTGTAACATTTGAAATTTGTTTCCAAATATTTGGTGGTCGAAAAATAAAGAATTCTTTCTTACCCATAATTAAAAACTCAATTGAATCGGATTTCTTAATACAAGATATAGAGGTACACAACTTCAGTGAATGATCAGGAGAACTGAAGGTAGTCCAAGTCTTCATCATCAGATCAAAACAATAGAGATCACCTGAATCATAGGCCACTAGAAATATCTTCCCACTAGCATAAGTTGCAGACACATAGTCCTCCTTTTGGAAGTTATCTGGTATAGGATCTCCTTGACTCCATTGGTCAGTTTGTGGATCATACCAGTGTAAATGTGTCTTCCCAATTAAACACAAACGACCATCAATGGCCAATAATGGATCAAAAAATGGAAAATAGTCGTTGGGTAAAATTTCTGCCATTGGCTCCCATGATTGTGTCAGAAGATTATATCGTTCACAGGAATTAGGTCTAATAACATAAATAAATTGATGTAGTTTCACAATCAATGGATGACTATATGGTTCACTCATTGACTTTATTTTCATGGATTGGTTTTCCAATAAATCCAACATAAGACATTTATTGATTTTTTCTCCATCATTATCTAATCCACCAAAAACGTAGATAAAATTATCAAAACTGCAAACAGTAGACCATTTAGCTATGGATGAAAAGAAATTCAATAGAATGTCGTCTTTTACTTCTGTCATAGTGTCAATTTCAGGATTAAATTCAAATAGCTTTTTTTCAATGAAGGCTTCATAAACTAAGATTCGTTTTGAAGCCAAAGAACTTTGATTCTTAGAAATATTCTCAGTAGGAGGAACCTGGGCATCTTCGAACTTTTCTGTTGATGTTTTTTGGGAAACACTTTTATTCTTCTCTTCAGAATTTATTTCTCTAAGTGATTGTTTCTTGATAAAAATTCTTTCTTCTTTATCAGAACTATTCATTTTGGTTTTATTTTCAATCATTCTTTGTTTTAAAATTGATTTAAAACCTTCATCTTCTCGGTTTTTCTTAAATTCACTGAGAAGCACTTTTGTACATTGCTTATGAAAGAAAAAATTTTCTTGTAGCAAAGGTTCTTCTGCGAGATTCGATAAAGATGATTTACTAAGTTTCTCAAAATCAATTGTTCCTAAAAGATCAGTGATTCTATTAAGTCTTCTTGACTCATCATGTTTCACCCACAACAGAAGACAAGAAATTAATTCTTCCTGATTTACAGGATTAGAAATGGGACAGTTCAAAAGAGTATTTAATTGTTCAAATCTAAGATTAAGAAAACTCTTTGTTGTTTTCAGAGTCTTTATATTCTTGTGTAAATATTCCAGATATATTTGTTGAATTAGTTCACTGTTCAATTGTTGTATTGTGTTCCACTCAGAAAGAAACTGTTGAGTTCCTAGAAGTTGTTCTAAACAGAAATTGTACATCAAAGGAATCTGCAATCTTATAAATGCTTCTAGTAAGTCTTTGAGGAATGCTTTACTTTGATTTCTTAGATCAATATGTCCTTCGTAAATGAACATCAAAACTGTGTCCAGTGTTTTGGAATTGATGAAATCCATTTGTAATGATGTTGTTTGTGAATTTCTCGTGAAATGCTCTTTGAAATAAGGACTGGCAGCTGAGAGAATGATTTTGTGAACCCAGAATTCTTTATCTTCACAGATCAATTGGAAATCTGTTAAAAATGACTCTTCTCTCATTAAGTTGGTCTCAAACATTAAGTTCTTAAAGGATTTCTGCTGGAGTTGATGTCTGGCTTTTCTCTTCATTCTGAAATAGAAAATTTAATGATAAATATTTTAATCATCTATAATTTAGTTAGATTTAATTATTTCTTTCAATTAATTTCCAAATGTTAATTGACTTTGTAACATGGTTAAGTTAATAATTAAGAAAAGATTTTAAATAAAATATAAATTGTAATTTAGTTCTCTAATAAGTTCTTCAAAGTTCAACTTTGTATTTATTATTAGTGCGATGTTAATATTTTTTTTTTAATAATTTAATTTATCAGGGAAGGCGGGGTTTGGGCTGATGAGTCCGGAGAAGGACGAAACGGCCATTACCAATTCCTTCCCCATAAACGAATTAGAAAGGCGATTTCCTTGTCTTTATTTACTCAGTTGTTGCTCTTGTTGTCTTTTCGTTTAAAATAATTTAATCTCACACAATTTAAGAAACACAGTTTTTATTTTTTTTAAAAATTAACTGTTTCACTAATGTTAATAATTTAAATACAAAACATTATTTTACAAATATTTTATCATTTCAGATTTTCGTCAATATTTTTTGGAGTTAAAAGTACTGAGTAATGTCTCAAAAAAAAAATTGACTGTTTTTGAGTTCTGATTTAATTAATTGCAGAATATTTTGAAAAATTATCAACAAGAAAATAGATATCCCAAATGCTTCACAAGTTCATTTTTAAATTTTCAGAATTTTAAGTGCATTGGAAAAAGAAATATATAAGAGAAATAAAAGGATTGCAGTCGAAATAAAAGTTGAATTAGGATACTAATATACATAAAGTTGTATATTATGTATTATAAATTTTCATAAATTTTTCATAAATTTTCAGAGTTTTTTCTGAGCTTATTTTAACAGTCATTTCGGTAACAAAATATTACAATATTTCTCAGATATTGATATAAAATAAGAAAGAAAATATGTATTCTCAATTGTTTACCTCATCTTGAGTCTAATAATAAATTAAATATTACCGAATAGATAATTATAATCGCTAAACCACTAAGTGTTATATGCACAGAATATTTAAAATAACTACTCTAAAACTCTTGGATAAATATTACAGACGGAGAGACAAATAAATCCATACGAACTTTTTTGTATTTTTTAAAAATATACAGTAAATTACCTAGAGGCACAGTTTAGGATTAAAAAATGTATTCAAAAATTAAAAAGCACAATCGATTTCGGTATTTTTGATGTAATTCGAGAACTGTATTTAAATTGGAACTCGCTTTATTCTCTTTATTCGCTTTATGTGTTCACTCGACATAGACAGACGTTGTTATACCGAGATCGAATGTGCTTGTTAATTTTTAAATGCATTTTTAATCCTAAATTGTACGTGTGTCAATTATTGTACATGATTTTTTTTTTTTTTTTACTTTAGTTAGAATATTCAGTTTTTAAAATAAATTATACTTGCTTCGGGTGATTAGGAAAATCAGTTAGATATTACTACAATTTGTTCTTATAACAAAATTCTATATTTAAAAGAAATTTAATCATATTTAAAATAGAATGTTGTTCATGTGTTAGGAAAAACACTAGCTACAGTTGCACAAGATAACATAATGCGTAGCAAAGCCAGGAAATATTATATTTGCTATATTAAGAAAACCGTATAGTGTATGGATTTTTGCAAATCCGTAAGTGAAGCAAAAAAAGATTGAGAAGCATTGGTCTTGACCAGGGATGCTCAAACAGTCGATCGCGATCTACCGGTCGATCGTGAGAGCTTTTGGAGTCGATCCCGGAAATAATTTGGGTATCAATACAAAACAATCTCATTTCTGCGGCGGTCTTACATACGTGACACTTTTAAATAATAATTACTTATTACGGATGCCGAAAATTCTTGTCTAGATTAATTGTTTAATAATAATAATTTCAATTCAAGTTGAGACCTGTCATTATTAGCATGGGCATTATATCGAAAGCATTGTTCTCTAGATACACTCGATCCCGTAACGTTGCTCTCTGATTGGTCGGAATATTCCAGAAGCATCGCAACGTTCAGGGCACTGATTGGCTAAAATTTTTACAGATTCTTCTAGAATTACTTTTTCATATAAAAGCAAACGCAAAATTATCTCATTCATTATTACTAAGTTATTTTAGAACACTTGTACGTCGAATTTGCAACATAAAATGATTGCGGCGAAAAATAGTAAAACCTACCTTTTAATAGTGATTGGGAGGACGAATTCTTTTATCTTTGGCGAAACACACTTATCTTTGGCCATAATATACGTGTATTTGCCTTGTTTGTCGAACATTGCCTGAACGCGGGAAGAAGGCATTATAAAACCGTGCATAAAAATTATGAAAATGATTTTCCGCAAAAGAGTGAGTTAAGAAGATGAAAACTTCAAGACTTGAAAAGTAGTTTGAAAGCAGAGCAATCCATATTCATACAGGGCCAGCGCTAGGAGGGTGCGGGGCCTCGGGCGAGATGAATTTTGCGGGGCCCTCGCCACTCCTATTTTAACAACCAAAAAAAAAAACGGAAATCTTACTTTAACAACCAAAAAAAAAAACCGAAATCTAACCAACTAAAAACAAAAAGCGACGATCCTATTTTATCCTCTTTCTTTCTACCCAGCCGCGGGGCCTGGGGCGATCGCCCCCATACACTAGACCAGCCAAACAATCAGTAGCTGCAACAATTGCGTCTTTTAAAATTTCCTACATACTGACAAAATACAAGAAACCTTAGGAAAGATAGGGAAAGAAACATTTATTGAAGCGGCAGACGTACTGTTTAATGACTTAAAAAATATAACAGAGATTTTAGCTGCCATCAAGGAGGTCTAGTTATCTCGTCCAACTATTACTAGACGTGCCGAGATCATGAGCAGTGATTTGGAGACCAAACTGAAAAGTGATATCATGGAATGTACATACTTTTCTTTGCAGTTTGATGAGTCCACCGACATGACTGATACTGCCTAGTTATGTATTTTCATTCGAAAAATTTTCTGATATGTCGGCTAAAGAAGAATTGTTGACAATGCTACCACTGAAAGAAAAACCTCGCGTTGAAGATATTTACAATGCTTTTCTGAATTTTGTAAAAAGGCATGTGCTACTTTTTACAAACTCGTGTGCATTACAACAGATGGAGCACCATCCATGACTGTCAATGAAAATAGGTTTGTTGCATGATGATTTCCCATCGTTTTTCACATTCTATTGCATCATTTATCAGCAAGTTTACTACCTGAAATTATTTCTTTTCTAGATGAACGAGGTGTCGACACTGAGATACTTAAAAAAGAAAAGTGGCTCTTTGATTTAGCGTTCTTATCAGATGTGACAAATCATTTGAATATCATTAACTTGGAGCTACAGGGTAAAAATCAAACCATTATCGACCATGATTAGCGCAATAAACTCTTTTAAAAACAAATTGAAGTTATTATTTAATCAACTGAACAAAAAGGATCTCAAAATTTTCCAGCTTTGGAAGCAAGAGCAAGTTCTCACTTAAAATTACGATAATTTCGAGACAGAGCTAAAAAACATTTTGAGCGAAAGACATTTCTCTCATGTCGATAAACTGACGGATATTGTAACTTTCATGACTTACTCATTTTCTTGTGAAGACGCTGAAAATCTGCTACTGAAATATCAAACACTTAAAATATGGAGATCTCTTCTGTCCAAAATGAGGTATTGCAGATAATGTCAGATGTACATCTCAAAGCTAGAGCAACAGATATCAAATTTTGGTCTTTGATACCCAAAGACAAATATCCATGTTTGAAACAAATAGCTCTTCAGTTAACAGGATTGTTCGGATCAACTTCCTTGTGCGAATCTGCATTTTCAGAAATGAAAATAATTACATCAAAATATGGCAATCGGTTTAGTGATGAACACCTGTTAACATGCTTTTGGTTGGCGCTCCATAATTACGTGCCATCCTTTGAAAAGCACGTGGATGATATGCAATGTCATGCCTCAACATATAGTCAAAATTAGCAATTTAAGGCTATGTTACAATTATGTAATTAGGTACATAGCCTGTTATGTATATTTTATATCTCTAAGTATGTGGCAATAAAATAATTTTTCTTTAGTATGTATGTTTTTTCTTTAGTAGCTATGCCTTAGCTTAGTCCTAATAGTCGGCCGTCGATCGCTTGTCGCCTAAATATTTTGTGGTCGATCGCAGACACTACAAGTCTGAGCACCCCTGGTCTAGACCTTTGAATTAAAGCTTTCACATCACATGTTTCTATATTATACAATGATTAAAATATATAAGAATTATAAAATATATATAAATATATAAATTATATAATATAATTCAGAAGTAGTTGTGTATGTGTGTGTATATATACTCAATCACCAAAAGTCATGGCACACCTGCCTAATAACGTGTTGGGCCCCTCTGGCCCAGATAACGGCGGAAGAGAGTCTACCAGTCCCCTTAACACATCGACAGGCACTGCAAGCCATGCTGTCTCCATTGAACTCGATAATGCTGCTGCAGTTGTGTTGGTGACGACCTGACAGATAGTTCGATGACGTCCCTCAAATGTTCAATGGGATTGCAATCTGTGGAACGTGGAAGCCAAATCATTGTCGTGAAGTCGGTAGCATGTTCCTCCAGGCACTGCCATGTCACAAGGGCAGTGTGTGGAGGCGCATTATCTTGCTGAAAGGTGCCGTCGCCCCCGGGGTAAAAACAGTTCATGAAGGAGTGCAGATGGTTCCCAAGCAGATCGACGTAGGAAGTAGCAAGCAGAGTGGATGTCAGATGCACCAATGGATCCATTGCACGCCACGAGAGAAATCCCCAGACCAGTATGGAGCCTCCACCTGCCTGAGTGGTCCCCACCTGACAAGACACGGACCACGACCATCGGCCCAGTATAGCTGAAACCGTGACTCATCGGACCAGGCACCCTTCGCCAGTCCTCAGAGGTCCAATGTCGAATTTGGTTGGCCAAGGCTAGGCGTTGCCGACGATGTGCAGCTGTCAAGAGTGGCCTCCTGCTCCTAAAGCCTGCAACACCCAAGGTTCGCCGAATCGTCGTCACGGACACAGTTGTGGGACGTCCCTGGTTGTATCGCGTGGTGATTTGTCCCGCTGTCGCCCTTCGGTCAGCACTTGCAAGCCTGGTGACCGGCGAACACCTCTGGCATCAACGAGGCGTTGGCGGCCCGTCCGCTGTCCGACGTGGGTTATAACCCCTCATTGGGTGTACTCTCGATAGACCCATGCAACGGTTGTGCGGGAAACTTTACAATGACACCATTATCATTAAAATCTGTACAACATTTTCATATATACAATATATATATATATATATATATATATATATATATATATATATATATAATTTTTTTTTGCTGCCGCCTAGCGGCTGGTATTGTTAACAACGGCGCATGGATGGACGTTTTGCATTGGCGGGACATCTTAATATAAAAAATATTATTAATATATCAGTGTATTAATGTATATTATTCTATTATCATCAGACATAAGCAAGGGTGCACAATTTCTAGATGATTGACCGATGGGAAGTGACTTAAAAATTGATTACAAGATTTTAACTGAAAACCAGACAGTGTGAATTATCAAGTGAACGTAATTTTGTGCTAAAGCTTTAATTTAAAGGCGACGCATAATAATAAAAAAAAATTAAAATAATAATAAAAAAAGAAGTACATTAGCGAAAGAAAAAATAAAAAAAAGAAACAAATAATAATAATAATAAAAAATAGGAAAATAAGAAAAACATAAAGAAAAGAAAAAAAAAACCCACGCGGACATTGAGAAAAAAAGATTAAGAGAAAAAAAACCCAAACAAACAGGAAATACGGATTTGAACTGAAACCTTCAATATATAAATCAGAGACCTTAAGCATCAAGCTTTAGCTGATAACTGAAATCAGAAGACTAACATTTAAATTAAGAGGAAATTCAAGAAAAAAAATGCCAAATATCTCAATGAGGAGTTGGTCCCTGAAAATATCCCATTCCTATGTTGCTTGGGTCTCTGAACACGATAGTGAAGTCCTTTTGTAGATCCGACCTTCCGTTCGGGAGTTGTTAGGGGTGGATAGACACGGGCAGACAGGGTCGTTAATAAAACCTTGGGGAAAAAGACAATATACAACACATTTTGATGACATTTCTTTAACATTCATAAAGTTTTTAACTTCTAAGACCTTATGACTAAAGTTTAAAAAATACAATTAATTTCTTTTCTTACATTTTTTTATTCTTTTATTACATTTTATTGCATTTACATTATATAGTAGATTGTTTTAATAAGAAACGATATGTAAATAGTCTGGCATATTATTAATAAAAAAAAATAGCAGTTACAAAGAGCCTCTTCTTAAATAAAACACTCATAATTTGATACCATATGTAATAAATACTCTCAATTAATTCCATCAATTCAAAATAAACCTGGATAATTAACTGGAATAGTTGAAATATATTTCCAATTATATGGAGGTATAAAAATAAAAGCGTTGTTATCACACAGAATTAGAAATTCCAGTGTCTCTGGTTTCTGAGTGCTGATGATACTGGTCACAGGAGTTGGTAGACTAGAAGGTGTACTGTATGTATACCAAGATGTATTTACTGAATCAAAACAATGAATATCTTTAAAATAACATCTTACTATGAATATCTTTCCATTGTTATAGGTTGCAAGTGTGAAATCGTCACCTTTACAAGGTTCAGGCAAAACCTCTCCTTTAGTCCATTGTTCTTTTTCTGGATTATACAATATTAGATTTGTATTCCCAATGAAACAAAGACATCCATTAATATCAGCTTTTAGACCAGATCGATTTTTACAGGGAATTCTATCAATTGGTTCCCAAAACTGTGTCCTTAGATTATATCTCTGACAAGAATTTAATTGTTTAGAATTGTCATAACCTCCAATATCTTCCATCAGTGCTGAAGCATAGTTCCTTAATAAATCCTCTACCAACCTTTAATTAATCTATAAAATGGGTTAAACGGGATAGATTTCGGTGAATTTTTGGTAATTTAACAGTTCCATCAGGGTCTGGATCACCATCCCCACGTCCCCTGTTTGAACCTGAAGTTCTTTGATTTGGACCGAGCAATAATAAAGTTCTGCAGCCAACTGCGATCCAGTCCTAATAAAAATTGCTCGTCGTAATCCAAATGAAGATCACATTCTAGATTACTATCATCAGAACTTGAACTACTATTAGTTTTCCCCCACACATTTTCTGCTTGTTTCTGGCTGTCTGAATGGCAAAGTATGTTTTCATCAACCTTGTTTTAGAAATGAATAACTAAGCAGCAGATATACTTCAGAATTTAAATATGTATTGTTGTTTAGTGAAACATGTCATTAAATTCCTATGTGAAGTTTGATTCATATTTCTTCAGTTCTTTTTTTTATTATTATTTGGAAGATTATCCCATTTTCATAGAGTTTTGAAAATAAAAATTTAAAAACTGATTGAAAAGAAAAAAGAAAATAATAATGAAATCAGAAAAGTGAAAATGAAGATAACATTAAGGAAGGGGGGGAATTTTTTTAAATTGGAAAAAAATTATAATAATAAGTTATAAATAATTTTTAATGATGAAATAAAATTAGAAAAATGTAAAACAAAATATGTAGTTTACAAAAAAAAATATAATTCAAGTATGAATTTATTGTTATTGGTGATATTTTTATTTTTATCTTTCAGATAATTGAAATAGTGTATTATATTTTGGTTGGATAATTGTTTATTATAAGAGTAGGACAAATAAATCTAACAACTTTCTATACATTTTCTATTAAAGTCATTATTACATTTCTTCGGAAGTTTAGTTTCATTAAAAAAGGAGAGTGATCTTTTTTTTGTGCAGAGACTAATGGACTATCAGTATTAAAATTTCTACATGCGTATTGGTGGGTGGTAGACTCGTTTCTTTAATTTAAAAAGAACAACAAAATTTTGAAACAAAAATTAGATTTGAAATAAGAAATTGTTCCTAAATGCATTTAATAAAGTTCTAACTTTTGGGTTTGTTTTACGTTTGGGATGGTTTTTCAAGTTTGGGTTTGTTTCATGATTATTGTTAAAAGAAAGTAAGGTTGTTATTCACGTAAGTTTAAATGAGGTTATTACTTTATTGTTAAAAGAAAGTAAGATTGTTGTTCAAGAAAGTAAGAATGTTATTCACGTAAGTTTGTACCATGTTTGTTCACGATTGGAATTCTGTTTTAAATGTTTAGAGATAATATTAGTTATCTCGACATTTTCTGTAATCTCTAAGAAGAAGGGTCCTGCTAAAGGATCCGAAATATTGAGAGTAAAAGGATATAATTAAGGAAGAAGAGATTTTTTGTGATTTATTTATATCTTTTAATTGTTTGTCTAGACTCTTAAAATAAGGAATGGTGATATAGCAACAATCAGCTTTGTTTTAATGTTATTGTAAATATTTTGTGGTAGCTTTTCTTATAAAATTATTTACAAAACCTGTTGGATATTTATTATCTAAGAAAAACTGTTTGATTATTTTAAGTTCTTCTTAATGGAATTTTTCTTCATCTGAAGATAACAGAAACGCATTTTTCACCTTCATTGTTATTAGATTTTGTTTTTGGTGAATAGGAATATTCAAACTGAAATGGATAAATTTTTCCGATGACATAGGTTTTTTTTTATAAAAAAACTGTACTGTATCTATTGTTCTTGGGAGACACAAGTACATCTAAAGATGCTAAACTTTTATTTTCGTGTTGTTTTTCAATTGTGAACTATATGGTGGGGTTGATATTATTGAAGGTATCAAAAATAGTTTGTATGTCTTTTTGTTCGGTGATGATGAATAAATCATTGACATATCGTTTATACAAGAAAAATAAGCTGTATTTGATGGTTAATTTATTAATTTATTTAATGCCATGTGCTCTATATTTTGAAGAACTTAATCAGCAAGGGCACCTGATGCCGCTAGTCCCATTAATAAAATGTTTGTTTTTGATGAAATTATTATTATTTAATTAAAGAATAGTGTTAATTACAGTAGAGCATGGATTATCCGAATACTACTCAACCGAAACATCGCTTACCCGTAGGCATTCCAGTAGACAAAAATTTAAAAAGAGACGGCTATGAAGTTGTTAGAACAAGAAGAGGATTGTGATGCTGTCGAATTAACAAATACATTAATTTTACCTAATTTTTTTTAAAGAAAGTTTGTCTCATTTTGTGTGAATTGGAAGCACATTTCTGCTTAAGATTTATTATCTGTCAAATCAATACTTTAATGAATTAGATTTATTTATTTGTAAAGTTTATTTGAATTGTTATTTAACTATTAGTATTTGATTCTAATAATATTTATTTGCCGCCTATTTTTCATTTAGGAATAAAATAA
>JAFIDM010093837.1:19178-34020 GCA_023159025.1 Thereuonema tuberculata
GAGGGAGGCCGAGGACTCATCAACCTCATCACCCTACACGAAAAACAAGTACGAAAAACTTCAGTAGTTGACATTTCTGTCCCACTGTTCCAAAACATTTCCAAAACTGAAATTGAAAAATGTACACAATATGAAAATCTGGCGATTGAAATACAGCGAATATGGAAGCAGCAACGAATTCAAATAGTACCATTGGTGATATCGGCGACCGGAATTGTGTCAAAGAATTTTATTGATAATTTAGAAAAAATTGGGCTGCAAAAGTGTATAATTACAAAAATGTCATACACCCGCAGGTTTCTATAACAGATGGCTTGAGATGAATTTCTCCGCCTACAAGGCTTCCGGACTTTGTCTGAGATAAACACATGTATAATAATAACAATAATAATAACATGTATAATAATAATAATAATAATAATAATAATAATAATACTAATAATTACGTCCTTCCATGAGATTACTCTCGCAGACATACAGACAGCACACAACTGGAAGGCTTCTGGTGGAGACGGCGCGGCGTCCAGAACTTTGGATCAAGAGGTTCACGTCCCACCATGGGAAGCTAGCGCTTACACTCACTGACATAATCCAACACCCAGAACAAAAGCCTCGTTTCCTCACACAGGGTGCATACTTACACAAATTAGGGAAGAGCTCGCTAAAACCAACCACAGGACACCACACCTCACCCCACCAGAAGACACCATTATGGAAAGCACAGAAGCACCCCTCAGTCCACATGCCCCAACAATGCAACTAATGATATACTACAAGCAGCACATGATAATTTCTACACTGCACTAGCACAATATACAGGCACACTCAGACCTCCACTCCCCAAAGACCTCCACTCAGACCTCCACTCCCCAAAGTACACACATCAAAACAACTCGCCACAGTCATATACCATCTCAACACACACACTATCCCACACCACCTTGACAATATCCAAACATTAGAAGACATACATATAACACTCTACTGCGCGGCACTGGGAACCATTCGGGCACTTGGAATCAAACAACACCACATACCTACCACTGCACGGTCACAAGAATACATCCCCCCTTGGAGACGTCGCCTTAAGGGCTGCATCAGCGACCTTTCAGGAGACATAGCCAGGCTCACACAATACTGTGCAGGGAACAAAACAAAGAAACTTACGTCCCAGGTCAGGAAGACATTCAAGCACATAAACACTCGACCTTCACACTCAAACCATCATAACCAGGTTCAAGAACATCTCGACACACTAAAACAAAAACTGAGTGCACTTACAAAAAGATTACAAAGATACAAACAATGTACTCTAAGCAAACAACAGAACAACAATCAGAAAAAATTCTACAGATCCATTACATCTCCCTCCACTACACCCAACACAAACACACCCACCAGCGAGGCATTACATGAATACTGGTCGTCTCTGTGGGCCAACCCCATTCCCCACAATGACAAAGCATCGTGGTTCACAGAGGAACAACAACCCTTCATGCCCTTCCATGATATTACTCTCGCAGACGTACAGACAGCACTAAAACATGCACACAACTGGAAGGTTCCTGGTGCAGACGGCGTTCAGAACTTCTGGATCAAGAGGTTCACGTCCCTGCATGGGAAGCTAGCTCTTGCACTCACTGACATAATCCTACACCCAGAACATATGTCTCTATTCCTCACACAGGGTGTCACTTACCTACAGAGCAAGAACACTGAAACAGCACACCCTGCAAACTACGTCCAATCACTTGCCTCCCCATACTTTACAAACTCCTGACCTCTTGCCTTGCAGACAAACTTTACACACACATCGAGACACAACATTCTTTCCGAACAGCAGAAGGGCTGTCGTAGGAATTCCCAGGGTTGTAAGGAGCAACAACTTATTGACTCTATAATCCTGCGCCAGAGGCGCGCGAAGAATAGGAACTTACACATCGCGTACATCGACTACAAGAATGCATTTGACTCAGTCCCCATTCCTGGCTTTTACACACTCTTCAACTCTACAAAGTATACCCCAAGATCACAGCATTCTTGGATGCCACGATGAAGAGTTGGAACGCAACATTACACCTACGCACCTCCAACACCTCCATCACTACAGACCCCATTCCAATAAGGAGAGGTATTTTCAATGGAGACTCCTTGAGTCCTCTTTGGTTCTGCCTCGCCTTGAATCCATTAAGCGACATGCTAGACAACACAAAACACGGTTATAGGCTTACCTCAGGCACTCTGACACCATACAAAATCACACACTTACTCTACATGGATGATATTAAACTCTACGCCACAAACAACGCACAACTTACCAATTTACTACAACACAGTTCACCAAAGACATTGGGATGGAATTTGGAATTGACAAATGCCGCAAGCTACATAACACGTGGGAAGACTACGAATTTGGAGGGTTTTGAACTGGTCCACGGGTTGGCCATCCAATCCATGGAAGAGGAGAGACCTACAAGTATCTGGGCTTCCAGCAAGCTCGCGTCATTGACAACGCAGCATCAAAAACGCACTCAAGAAAACATACCGTGCTCGCGTTCACAACAACCTCAAAACACAACCCAATGCCAAAAATAAAATTAAAGCCATCAACACTTTTGCCGTCCTCATACTAACATATTCGTTCGGCATAATTCCATGGACAAACACTGAACTCGAAGCACAACAACGCACAATACGCACTACATTCACGAAACACAACATGCACCACCCCAAGTCCGCTACGGAAAGGATGACTCTTCCCCGCATGGAAGGAGGCCGAGGACTCATCAATCTCTTCACCCTACACGAAAAACATGTACACACACTTAGGGAACACTTCCACCAAAGAGCACAACACTCCTCACTCCACTCAGCCATTGTCAAGGCTGACACACACCTCACACCCATGAACCTCGGAAACTCTTCTCCAACACTCACCAACCCTGACACCCACACTCAGCAGTTGCGTGAATCATGGGCTCGTAAGGAAATCCACGGCAGACATTGTCACGAACTCAGCCAGCCTCATGTCGACATGGAAGCGTCGAACAGATGGCTGACGAGTGGTGAGCTTTTTGGGGAGACCGAAGGGTTCATGATCGCGATACAGGACCAAGTCATGCCCACACGCAACTACAAGAAACACATTCTATCGACTACATAATATCAGGCTTTCCCCTTCTGTCCCAAACAGACTACCTCCACCGACACAATCAGGTAGCATCGATCGTTCATCAACAGCTAGCACACAAACACTCACTTATTAAGAACACGGTCCTGTATTACAAGTACACACCACAAAGCGTACTAGTCAACCTCACATAAGGGGACCGCCTCATTCACACAGACAAAACTATACATCACAACAGACCTGACATCACACTTGTTGATAAGGTCAACAAACAGACCTATCTCATTGATACTGCAGTGCCTATCAGCAAGAACATGCAGAAAACTCATGCAGACAAGATAAGTAAATATACAGATCTAGCAAACGAGCTCCAGAAGCAGTGGAGGCAGGACCGAGTACGTGCTGTACCCATCGTCCTGAAAAATTTTCTGAAAGTATTTCTAATAAACTTGATAAATTAATTTTATTTAATTTTCGTGTTAGCGTTTTTTTAATTTGTAATTTTCATAATTTTAGGTTTCAATTCATTTACTTCCTATCTTAACTTAACAAAGATAAGGTGGAATTACAATGGGAGTCCATAACAAACTCTTAAATTTTCATGCTTTTCATTTATTATTCTTAATAATTTGCTTTAAAGATATTATCATATTATCATTAATAATATCATATTAAAAGGGATAATCTGGAAGTTTCTTTGTTTGTCTATCATTCAATTACGCCTCAACGACGCAACGGATCGAATGAAATTTTGTATGCAGGTAGTCTATGACACGGGGAAGGATATAGGGCTACTTTTCATCACTTTCGATCAATTACTTCAGAGAATGGGCTTCCCGAATCTGAGTGAAACAATTCCCAAACCTATCGATAGATGTCGCTAGCGCCGTTTCAAATTGCGCCATTGATCTGAATGCAAAACTTTCCAAATTTGTCGATAGAAGTCTCTAGGACATTTTTAAATTGCGCCAAATAAAATCTTCGTAAACCTGTCGATGAGAGCAGTATTAAAACGCACTAAATTTAGTTAACAATGAGTGCATTTAAAGAGATTAAGCAGGCATGGACCATGATTAATTCAGAAGTTACCTGGTAGTTCATTATGGCGATTAATATTGGGAAACATATGCATGGCTTCCGGAGCGAAGCAAGGATAGCATACAGTTCTTGTATAATTACTAGATGTACATTTCATATAAACTAAGAAAAATCTCTATTGACTGTAATTCCTGTATGCAGTTTCTTTTGATGGATCTTTAAGGCCGGTCGTCCACTGGAAGCTACAGCGTCTACAAATTTGTAGCGCTACAACAAGTGACAACTAGCGACATTTGGCTACAACTCGATACACGAATCAAACGTTTGTAATAGTATTGGAGCTCGTCCAGTGGAAGAACATTTGTCGTGCGACATAGCGGGTTGTCGCGCTACATCGCAAAAGATTCAATCCTGTTTGTTTTTTTTGATCGTGTAGCTCGACAAAAATGGATAGTGAGAAACTAATAAATTTAGTTGACGAAAAAAATATTTGTGGGACCAAAAGGAGCCGCAGTATTACATGAGAAATGTGACGAT
Organism: Thereuonema tuberculata; assembly: GCA_023159025.1. Classification (NCBI taxonomy): domain Eukaryota; kingdom Metazoa; phylum Arthropoda; class Chilopoda; order Scutigeromorpha; family Scutigeridae; genus Thereuonema; species Thereuonema tuberculata. The sequence continues at coordinate 23,884 of JAFIDM010093837.1, forward strand.
GAAGTAGTGAAACGAAGTAGCGGCGGAAATAGTGTCTTTCTGCATTCGAAAATAAGAAAAATGATGTTCTTCACTATCCTGAAGATCACTGTATAAAAAAACAAACCTCGCCATACTTCCATTTTTTAGCCACTCAAAGCCATTTTTTAGCCCTATTAACCCACTCTTTTCTCCTTTTCTTGGCTCTCCTCCGTCTAATGAGAGGGGAATCAAGGGCTACAAGTGTTATCAAATCAAAAGACATTGCAGCACGCGATTGACGAAGCAGACTGAATACTGGCCATAGGCCGCGCAATTTCGCTGGCAGAGGACGAGGTCCTGTAGCGCTACATCGCGTGTTGTAGCGCTACAAATTTGTAGCGCATTGTCGCTTCCAGTGGATGGCCGGCCTAAGAGGAAATAGGTTGATTGAAGAAAAAAACGAACAAATATAACAACGATGAATATTCAAAATTTCATGTTACTTTTTCAGATCTAGATCAAAAAGTAAAGTTCAGCATCTTTAAAAGATAACCATTAAATGTTTTATCATTTCTTTTATATCATTATCTTAATCTTAATAGTTAAGTTTGAAGCCTAAGTAATTTTCTTAAATCTTATAAATTTTATTTCTTTGCTCGAATGTGTGGTGGCCTCAATTTCCTTCGATATATTTGTAATAACGATTAATAAAAAAAAATCCAAGATTTAAGTTTCTTAAAGATTTACTTTTGTCAAAAAAGCAAATGATGATATCTAATTAAGCGAAATTTTTAAATAAAAATAATATCATTAAAAAAAAAAAACTTTTAAAAAACGGCATTTATCTCGATTTGCCTTTACCATTATCAATTATGCGGTAACGCCTATCGGCTGGTCTCGGTACTACGGCGCATGGCTGTAGGAAGAGTTGGTTTGAACGAATATTTGGCGAGTGTCTGTGGAGGTGGTTTGATGTGAGTAATTATTTCGCACCATAAGTTTCTAAATTATTTAATGATTAAAATAATAAGAATTAATGTAGTTAAATAATTCAGAAGTTGTATATAGTCCGTGTGACCTTACGAAACCGTTGTTTCCCTTAGACGAACGCCAGTCAAGCGCGGAACTCGACGAATTTTCCCCTGGAGAAATCCAAGACGTAGGGGCTGTCCAGCTCGCTCAATCACCTCCGAGAGCAGGGGTCGGCGATAACCTACCTGGAGTGGAATTGGCCAAATAATGTCCAACGACACACTAATCCTTTCTTTTGAATCGATTAACAATTTATTACATCACACCTTCTCCGTCGTCATAATAATCTGGTACACAATGATTGGAGCTTCCTTTCACTCGCATGTTGCACTGATGAAATTTCAGCACACAATTACAATAATAAATTCTTAATTTAACGCACTCTTAGTTTGTCTTTAAAACAAATGAAATTAAATTTAACTGATAATATTTCAATTAATCAATTAGGTAATCTATTTCATCACCTAATCATGACTGTAATACGTAGGGGTAATTCTAATAACCTAAATAAATTGCACCTGCGATAAGACACCAATTCAAAATTATGTTTTCACAACACTAATAATAAATGCGATGAGTTCGGGTTGACGTTTTCCTGTTCCTTTTCCTAACGTAGAATTCCAATAGATGAATAGCGTTCACTCCTTTATCGTTGATCAATTAAGCACTTCTTGCACAGCTCTAGTCCGTCGTCACACAAGTCGTATCCTGATGAATCCATGTCTGCGGGTAGGAATGTCGCTGACTCATTCTGAATTATTCGAGTTATTGTTCCGAGAACAACAGTTCCAAGAGTAAAGATAATATCCTAACGACGACTATAACCTATTCAATGCCTAGCGATAGTTTCGGTGGCCTTTTAAGGAAAATTACGTTACGACTTCTGGTATGCAAATTTTTAGCAGTAAGGAATTCGCAGTGTGAAGACAGGGGTCTTTTTTAATTAATTTAAAGTGACTCATCGTTCAGGTGTTAATGAAGGTGTCATTTCTTAATTAAAAATAAAAGTGGTATTTTTTTTCTCGGAAAAGCTCTTTACAAGTTCACATGAAAAGAAAAAGATAATTAATTATTTAAAATAAAATATTGCCGTTTCTTCACAACATAACAATACAAATAATAAGTATTAAATAAATAAAATGTAACTCCTAATATTCGTTTTGTCATAATATATATAAAGGGTGATCAAAAATGATTTGAACAATTTCAAAAATTTCCTATAAAATCGCTATTACAGTTAGGTTGCCAAAAAAAATGGTACAATTGGATAGAGCACATGTTCAAGTTTTTTTTTGTATATCTCAGAACTGTGAACTGGTCTCCCTGTTCTCCAGATCTTACTCCCTGTGATTATTTCTTAGAGGATGCATTAAAGACAAGGTGTTTGTACCGCCCTTATCACGGGATCTCAACGAAAATGCGCATTTCCTCTGCAATTACAACAATAGACGGATCAATGCTAAGTCGCGTTTGGGAAGACTTTCAGTACCGTTTAGACATTTGTCGTGTTAACAATGGTGGTCATATCGAACATTTATAAGCAATGCATACAAGAAAAACTTGATCAAGTGCTCTATCCAACTGTACCATTCGTTGCATCATAACTGTAATAGCGATTTTACAGGAAATTTTTGAACTCGTTCAAATCATTAATCACGCTGTATATATTTTTTTCCGCCGCCTAGCGGCTGGTATCGGTAGCCTAGGCGCACGGAAGGACTTATTGCCTTGGCGGAACATCTTAATATAAAATATATTATTAATGTATATTATTCTATTATCATCAGACCTAAGCAAGTGAGCAAAATTCCTAGATGATTGACCGATGGGAAGTAACTTAAAAAGTGATTACAAGATTTTAACCGGAAACCAGAAAGTGTGAATTAACAAGTGAGTATAATATTGTGCTAAAGCATAAATTTAAAGGCGACCCATAATAATAATAAAAAAATAAATAATAATAAAACAGGAAGTGCCGTTCCGGCATGGCCAAGCAGTTTAGACGGCGGTTTGCCGTGTGGCCGATTTGTCGGAACCTGGGTTCGAATCCCGGCGTTGGCATGGCTGTTTATTTCTTCTTCTGTGTTTCATCCGTTTCTCCCCTGGGACTTACTATCTCAGGGTTATTTCTGGACGGGATGTGAATCTCGTCCCCCTTCTGGAATTTCCTAGCCTCACCCTGACGTTGTCAGGTGGGGCTAGCCCGTGGTCCATAGTTGATCAAAGTCGATGAAAGGAAGGAAAATAGGAAGTACATTAGCATAAGGAAAAATAAAAAAAAAACATAGGAAACAAATAATAATAATAAAAAGTTACGAAAATAAGAAAAACATAAAAAAAACCCCACTCTGACATTGAGGAAAAAAAAAAAACCTAAACAAACTAGAATACAAATTTGAACCGACAACCTTCAGTATGTAAGTCAGAGACATTAAGCATCAAGCTATAGCTGATAACTGAATTAAAATGGTTAACATTTAAACTAAGAGAGGAAATTCAATGAAAAAAATGCCAAATATCTCCAACGGGGGGGAGGGCCTTGAAAATAACCTATCCCTATGTTCTTTGGGCCTCTGAACACGATGGTGAAGTCCGTTTTGATGGTCGATCCGATCTATTGTTCGGGAGTTTTTAGGAGGGTACAATAACAGCAATGCCGAATATCTCGAATGGGATATCTCAAATATCTTAATGGAGTGGGCGCTGATCATAAAAATACCATATTCCTACGTTTTTTGGGCTTCTGAACATGATGGTGAAATCCGTTTGTCGATCCCACCTTCCGTTCGGGAGTTGTAAGAGGTGGATAGATAGGACAAACACAATAGCTTCCGATTTTGGAAGCTATCACAATAGCTCTAAAATGGATCGCTAATAAAAGCTTGGTAAAAAGACAATACACAAAACATTTGATGACATTTCTTGAACATTCACGACATTTTTATCTTCTAAGATCTTATGACTTAAGCTTAAAAATTACAATAAACTTCTTTTCTAACATTTTTTTTTATTCTTTAATTACATTTTATTACGTACATTTACATTATAAAGGGGATTTTTTTAAAAAGAAACGATATGTAAATAGTCTGGCATATTGTTAATTAAAAAAAAATTACCTGTTACAAAAAGCCTCTTCTTAAATAAAACACTTATAATTTGATATAATATGCAATAAATATTCTCAATTAGTTGCATCAATTAAAACTGGAACTGAAATTGGAGTAGTTGAAATATATTTCCAATTATTTGGAGGTATAAAAATAAAAACTTTGTTATGACATAGAATTAGAAATTCCAGTGTCTCGGGTTTCTGAGTGCTGATGATTCTGGTCAGAGGAGTTGGTAGACTAGAAGGTGCAGTGTATGAATCCCAAGATATATTTACTGAATCAAAACAATGGATATCTGTAGATTTATCACTTACTAGGAATATCTTTCCATTGCTGTAAGTGGCAGATATTGAATAGTCGACACCTTTACAATTTTCAGGCAAAACCTCCCCCTCACTCCATTGTTCTTTTTCTGGATTGTACCAAATTAGATTTGTATTTCCAATGAAACAAAGACATCCGTTAATAGAAGCCCTTATACCAGTACGATATGTATACGGAATTCTATCAATCGGTTCCCAAAACTTTGTTACAAGATTATATCTCTCACAAGAATTTAATTGCTGATTATCATCATCATAACCTCCAATAACATATACGAATTGATTGAACTTTACCGGTACCGGCCACTTCCTTCTACTTATCATTGGTTTTATTTCAAAGATATCTTTTTTCACTAAATCCAACTTAAAACATTTATTATTTGTCACATTCCCTTCTTTTCCACCAAAAAAATAGACACAATTATCAAAACAACAAACAGAACATTTTTTTGATTTAGAGAAAGAATTCAACAGAAGTTCATCCTTCACTGGTTCCCAACTGTAAGTATCAGTTTTAAATTCGGTTAAATTATCCCATCCTACGCAATCATAAGCTAAAATACGTTTCACATTAACTGGAATCCTTGAATTTGAAAGAGAGAGATTTACTTTCTCCGACTTTTGATAATTAATTCTCGGATTCATTTTGGAATCAATGAGAGGCTTCTTTTCCAGCAATGGATTCATTTCAATGAAGAAGTTACATTTATTTTCAGTTTTCCTAATTCTTTCTTTTGAAATCTTACATTCTCTACTTTTATGCTGTAATTCCTTGTATAATAGTTTATTACAATTCTTATTAAAAAATAAATTATCTTGAAGCAAAGGTTCATCCAGGAGTTTTAATAACAATGCATCACTAAGACCATCAAAGTCAATTGTTGTTAGAAGATCAGTGATTCTATGACATCTTGTTGACTGATCATGTTTCACCCACAACAGAATACAAGAAATTAATTCTTCCTGATTTACAGGATTAGAAACATGACATTTCAAAATAGCATTTACTTGTTCAAATCTAAGATTACGAAAGCTCTGTGTTGTTTTCAGAATCTTTATATTCTTGTGTAAATACTCCAGATATATTTGTTGAATTAGTTCACTGTTTAATTGTTCTATTGTGTTCCACTGAGAAAGAAACTGTTGAGTGCCCAGAAGTTGTTCTAAACAATAATTGTACATCAAAGGAATCTCCAATTTTATAAAAGACTCTAGTAAGTCTTTGAGGAATGATTGACTTTGATTTCTTAGATCAATACGTCCTTCGTAAATGTACCTCAAAACAGTGCTCAGTGTTTTGGAATTGATGAAATGCATTTGTAATGATGTTGTCTGTGAATTTCTCTTGAAATATTCTTTGAAATAAGGACTGACAGCTGAGAGAATGACTTTGTGAACCCAGAATTCTTCATCTTCACAGATCAATTGGAAGTCTGTTAAAAAAGTCTCTTCTCTCATTAAGTTGGTCTCAAACATTAAGTTCTTAAAGGACTTCTGCTGGATTTGATGTCTTGTTTTTCTCGTCATTCTAAAGTAGGAAAGAAAACAGTACCTTAATAAAAATAAGTATTAACTTATTTGTAATAGTTTTAATCACTAATATAATTATCAATGGATAAACATCAAATAATGAAAAGAATTGAAAAAATGATTTAGACGCATTTTCTTCGTCGAATAATTGCAATGAGAAGGTATTTTCTCATTGTAGTTTTATATATTCAATGCTAGCTAGTTATTGAAAGTAAGTTTTGAATAAGAAATAATATTGTTTTGTTTATTCAACTTAGTTTCCTTTTACTCGATTAAGGATAGGAAATCACAATCGATTTCGATTAGACTTCCCTTCCTACCATCCTGCTGCAAATATGGTTACACCTCAACCAAATCTTAGATCTTCTTTATCTCAAATCTTTATTAAAACTCCAAAAATACTGCACCACAGACCAATATTTCGTCTTATTTTTCAAAGACTTCCTCAAGGTTTTTTGATAACATAATAGACAAATAAATAAAATAAAAAATAAAGATCAAAATGGAAAGAGAAATAACCTTCTCAAACCTTTACAAATCAATAAAAAAAATTTGACCTTTTTCTGCTGCCTCTCACTTCTCTTTCCTCTTTTTTCATCCTGCCGTGTGACGTTTACTTCTTTCGTCCTTATATGTCTTTCGTCCGCTTCATCAGAGACAATGTGATATTCGAGACGGACGATATGAACATCTGGCACAGGGATCGATTCTTGGCACTCCAGTCATTTCACGCTGTATCAGTTCATCGCTCCTCGTTTCAGAAATATAATAAAGTATGTTATCTACAAAGGCGGGTACCTGGACATTGAGCCTGATCCTAATGACTACTTCTTCGAATCGACCGTCAATGACAGATGCTTCAAGTGTGACAGCATTGCATTTGTTAAATAGGCTCACTGTGAATATGTGCCTTTCGCACGCCCTGTTCGCTGAACTTCACATCGATTGTATCTGATTTGAAGCTGATCAATAACAATTTCCTGCTTATTTTCCAATCAATATCTGCTTATTGTGTCGATCTCATCCTTATCTAAGGTTGCAGGCTACTTATAAGCCTCTTGCTGTGACTTATAAGTGATTTCCCGTAGGACACCACGTTAACTTTGACCCATCATAGCTCCTATATCCCTGGCTGTCTGCCGCTAAAAGTTTGCTGTTTGACTGTTATAGAAGATCTTTCGAATGCACATGGTGTGAACCGGCAATTCCGGTGACGCTTTTACTGTCAGAACTTCATTTCGTTTCTATTCATCGACTAGAAACGAATGTAGACAGTAATTGATTTATAAATATAAAAGGCTTCAGGACGAACACACTCAGAATGAATATCAAAAAATTTAACAGCACAGGAATGATATTCATGCTCTGTGTGTTCGGCCTGAAGCTTTTTATATCATCATTTGCGCACGTAAATTACTTGTATTAAGTAATTGTTTTAACTAAGGACACTATGGATCCATTCAACCAATAAATGGTTTTGCTCTTTACTTATCACCCTTTTACGAATATGTTTACTCTCGTTTACATCTAGAAGTTCATTGATTCGGAGCCGTGCCTTTGCTTATAATGACTGCTTTACACTTATGAAAACAAAAACACAAAAACTGATCAAACTTCCACTAATCTTCATTGTTTTTTGATATTTCTGCTCTCACCGAGAACTTTCTTCAGAAAAAATTACATACGAAAGGAAGAAAAAAAAATATGTTTCCTTATTGAACAAATTACAACTGCTTTACACGCTCCGGAAAATTTGTCTGAAAAAAAAAAAAAAAAAAAAAACTCCTCTTTGTTGAAAAATCTGCCAGTTGCTCTAAATACAGTACAAAAAGTTCTAAATTCAGGAAAATATTTGAAGTCGACACGAGCGCCCTTGGCGGCGAGGAAATTTACTTAAAAGCTACGACATATTAACTTCATGCTGAAATCTGAATATTCTCTGCTAATGATTTCAATCCATGGCTTCATTCACCACATTCTCTTTCTCCGGTATTTTTTTTCCCTTTTTCTTTATCTCTGCTGTGATGAGTTGAGAATTTATAGCAAAACAAAGCTGCAAAGTCAACTTGTTTGTCGCTTCGCCGACAGTGTTTTTAATAGCGATCTTAACAAGAGCAAAATGATCTTAACTGGCAAAAGGCGCCTTTGAGACAACGCTTCGAGAGCACGTAAAGTAGCTTTAAAGTTTGAAATTGTAATATTCGTATTTGATGTTCGGCAATTTACGACCAAAATCGAGTGTGATTTTTAAAAGGGTTTTTCTTATTTTTTTCTTCTTAGTCATGTGTGTGTTCAAAGACTTAATCAATAAAAAAATACTCTCTTATTTTATGGAATGGATTGAGTTTGGTGAGAGTTTGTTCTCTGCTATTTTTATACAGAAACGTTATCAATGGTTTTCTTGCAGGTTTACAGAAATAATCTTAGCCGCTTACATTCAAGAGAATAGTTTTAAGATAATAAAATCACAAATTGAACTTGTCCCGTAGACAATATCAGAATAAGACATCTTCAATGCGCAAGAGCAGATTGAAATAGATGAATAAACTGGATTTCTACAAGAAAATAATATAAAAGTAAGCCTTTGTGAGGTGTCACGTATTTCAGTCTCGAATTAATTGGGTACAGTGTAAATTTCGACTTTTGTAAATATAAAGTGTTTAGAATTACTAATCAACTTCCAAAGATGTAAAAAACATTGATTGTGTTCAGAAATATAAATCCAGAAAACTTAAGAAAAATAAGGAACCAAATACCATGTCTTAAGTTTTTACGTGTGCTCAATATGATAGATAAAATTACAGTCTGCACACAAACATAAAACAATCACTAACTGTCATAGCTTTCGCCTCAGTATGACGAGGTTCTTCAGTGGATCTGAAGAAATAACATATCCTTGGAAACCTTTTGTGTATACAATATTGATTCACGTGATGTCAATTGCTTTAACTAAAACCCAATTAAACTTAGTGTAGCAGCAGCTGAAGCATGCCATCCAAATTTGCTGGACAAGCGCCCTGAAATCGTTAATCTGAAAAAAGTGGTCCTTTCCTATGACAAAGCAGGGCCTCATACACGTAAGTATGAGTAACACAGGAAAGCACTTTTGGAGCTTAACTCGTCTCTTCTACTTTACCCACCGTACTCACTTGACCATGCACCTATCATCCTTTTAGATCATTGAAAAGTATTTTATGGGAGAACTTTTTCATATCAATATCTGTGAAATTCTATGAAAAAGGAACCGTTACAGCATCTTGGTAAATGACAAAAGGTTTTGGAAAACAATGGTAAATATTTAATAGACTAAAATGTCTTTGTAATTTGTGCAGGGAGAAATAAAATTAATGTACAATAACGGAAGTTTTTATGACTCAATCCAATAGTTAAGTGTTGTAAATCTTATTATATTCATATTATATAATCTTATTATATCTTATTAGCCGCTTTTAGAAATATTTTCATTTTTGTTAATAACATTGGTAATTTCTCATGATGATTATCATTTTTTTTCTTTATCAATTCCTGTGGCGTCAATGATAACTATGATACTTTCCTGTTTCTTTTTTATATATAGGTGGGCAACTTGGTTATAGATTGCAACTGTTTTTAAGTATTTTTTGCTCTGAGCTTGTTTTTGTTTTTCTCGCTTTTTTTTTTGTCTTTTGTAAATCATTTTGCAGGTTTATATTTTGTTCTAATATAGTAATATATTCTTCTGAAACATTATGACACGTTTGTTCGATCTGCTTAGCTTCTGTTTGATTTCTAGGTCTTTTATTTACTAATTCCATACAGATTTCTCTTATTTCTTGTGTGGTACTTACACAGCTGGAGTCTTGTGTGTGCTTCGGTGGCATTTCCGGTTCGTTAGGCTAGAACACGGCTCGTGGTGCAGGTGAAGAAGCTACGAAATTTGTAGTTTTTATGGGTACTCATTTTCTGATCATGCTATGATGAGCACAATATCTTCAATGGTTTTCGAATTTATTTATATACTACAGATCTTTATAAACAAAGCAATAAAAATCAAAAACAGCACAAGACTAAACAAATTGCCATTCTGAATCAATTATCAGGGGGAATTGGGGACGGCCCGTTTCGTCCTTCCTGGGACTCCTTAGCCCAATCCGCCCACCCCGATAAAAAACCCAGAACGGCAAAAACCTAAGTGAAAGCCA
>JAFIDM010093838.1:0-17635 GCA_023159025.1 Thereuonema tuberculata
GGACAGACACACAGACAGAGAAATAAAAGATTTTAGTAATATAGATTCTATGAATCTGCGGAATTAGGGCTAATTTAAATTTTTTTGGAAGAAAACGATTCGTTAATACATCCTAGGAATGATGGAAAACCTCGTTTTTTTGTTTGTTTGTTTGTTTGTTTTTTTGTTTTTGTTTTTTTTTTTTTGTAGTTTTTAAGAAAATTTGAATTTAAAGCGGAAGCACAAGTATAAAACAAAGAAAAGGGCGGTCTTAGAAGCATTTAGAAAACCACGGGTCATTCCGAAACGGAAAATGTCTATTTCGAGCGGTTTTTCAAATGAAATATCCTGGAAACTATCATACCTCACTTAACCTAACCTACATTTCCTGCACGGACAATGTTTGCTTTTTTTTTTTTTTTATGTTTTATTTACAAGCAAAAAATCGTTTCCGCCAGGTGGTTTTTTTCATAACGGCGCTACAACCACTTGCCTTGAAAATGTGCACATCTGCCTTCCGCGAAGGAGTGCCAAGGAAATCTCGAATTTTCTTAAAAACTACCAAAAAAAGCCAGGGTTTTCCATCACTTTCATTCCTAGTATGTGTTTATGAATCGTTTTCATCAAAAAATAAAAAATAAAATTAGCCTTAATTCCACAGGTGAGATTTCATAGAAAATTAATGAATTTTGAAATGTATTTTTATATTAAATATTTATTTTTACGTGAGAAATGCTTCTAAGTGTATATATTTTGTATTTTATTAGGCTAAAACGGAGAATACGGTACAAGCCACTCGCAGTTTTCGAAATGGTTATATCCGCGCAGGGATACATGATTAAGCGTACTGTTATCTAAAATCGCAGTTAGCCAGATGAGGGTTAGTTTTTCTAGTAAAAGATCGTGCAAAACCATTTTTAAATAAGCTTAGCTGCAAACCTCATTCTACTTTTCACTAGTTAATTGAAAACTAAAATTCATATCTTAAAAGTAGTGCCATGGCGGCCATCTTGCGAAAGCCTGTTTCCTTAATCTCCTGTTTCATCTTTTATTATTATTATTTTATGCGTAACATATAATTAATAACATATAATTTTGGTGTCTTTAATGTTGTGGGCCCGGTAGGCGAGTGGGTAAGGGCGCTTGGCTGCGGGTTGGAGGTGGAGGACGGGAATTTTTCCACGCTTCTTTCTCCTCCAAACGGGCCCTAGGGTCTACCCAGCCCTCTATAGAATGGGTACCGGGTTTCTTTCCCGGGAGTTAAAGGCGGGCGAGCGACGGGCTGACCCCCAGTCCTCAACTTTGTCCCGTAGGTTCTGAACACTGGAGCCTACCCTCCAGCTGCATTGCGCGGTCCTCTGGGCCTGATCGCAACTTTAACTTAATCTTTCATGATAAAAGAAAAACCCCAAAATTGTACTCTAAATGTAAAACGTTACTTCTGTGGGAGGCCAGGGTTCGCTTACCGACAGTCGTTAGAACGAGTTAAGTCGTAAGAGCGGAGTTGTGCTTTACGCAAACTTTTATTATAGATAAGAAAAAACTAATACTTTTTTTATGCATAATTATTTTTCTCACCAAAACTTTATTAATTGATACAGATATGAAGCCTACAGTGTACTTCATCCTTGTGCTGATTCTGCGTCTGGGCGCCAGATGTGAAGAGTCGTCTGCCGTCGTGCGGCTGAAAGGCGGCGAAATCAAAGGAAAACTAATGAGAACATTTAATGACAGGGAGTTCTATTCTTTCAGAGGAATTCCCTACGCTAAACCACCGACAGACGAACGGAGATACAAGGTTCATAAATACTTTTTCATTTCAGAATAAATATTTTAGAAAAAATAATATATTAAAGACGTGATATAGTCCTTCATTGGATTGAGTCTAGTTTCAGTTAAGACTAAGCCAATTTAAAATTCAAGACTTACGGTAGTTAATTACTAATTTTAAGCGTTACAATAAAAAGCAAAGTTACTATTACAATTTTTTTACAATATACCTACAGATATAATATCTGTTTTTCAAGTATTTAGAAACTGTATATTTCTTCAAAAGTTGAGAGAATCTTCAAGTTTAATGCCAATATGTTCAAATATATAAGAATGTTATTTGTCTTTATATATGTTTCATAGATATATAATATAGGTTTCAAATGAATACTTAACGGTGATATGGTCTTCCCGACTTGTAATCATTTCCAGAATATGTTAAAGTTATGAGGTTTCATTCTGAATCACCCTGTACTTATATTTAATTTTTAACGTGTGAAAAGTTTATATTTATCGTATTGAACGTCAACCATCTAAAAATAAATGTCACACATTTAAAAGTCTTATATATTCTACTAACCTTTTCTTATATTAAAAACGGAATAAAATTTAAAAAAGAAACAAACATATATTTATTTTATTTTTATTGTGTATTTCTTGTTTTTGAGTTAAGACTTCGGAGGTTTCATGCTTCTTCCAACCTTAACTTATATTAAACAAACATATATTTGCGAATAGGATATTTTCGACCTGCTTACAGCTAGGTCATCATCAGATTTAAACATATTTATTTAGTTTTCTGAAGAATAATGTAAAATTCACCCTTAATTCTTTGCCAGCTTCCTGAACCTCTTGATCCTTGGACTACCCCAATAGATGCCACCAAAGATGGACCCATTTGTCCACAAAGACATTTCATAACAAATCAATACGTTGGACAAGAAGATTGTCTAATAATCAATGTTTATACTCCACAAGTACGTAAAACAAATTGTTGAACTAATCAAAAAAATCTTATTCGTGTGCGCCAAAACAAACGATACTGAACGGCACAAGTCTTTGTTGCTCATGCGCACCACGTGATGACGTCATCAAACGTCGTCATGGAAACGTAACAGTGTGCTTATATTGGTTGAAGCTTGATAGAAGTTCAAATGGTGCTAACAACGGAGCGTCGGTCATACGAAGTTGGACGTTCCTATGGATCAAGTTTGCTATATTTTGGAAATGTATTTCGAGAACGATTTCAAAAACCACGTTCACAAACATGGTTATGTTAAAAAAATTGTGTTCGACGGGCAGCGTTACAGACTGTAACCAGGTGCGATACAAAGAATACATTCTCACACCATTTTCTGTGTGATCTCATCAGATTCTGCCGTGCACGTAATCTGCCACTTCGTACGCAATGGTTCCAGCAGGATGGGACCATTTGTCACACAGGGAGGGTCACGGTTCAGTTGCTTTATGCGAATTTTGGTAATCGCGTCATTTCCTGTGGAACAGCCTTCCCATAGCCGTCTCATTCACCTGATCTTACGCCACCGGACGCTTACATTTGGTGTATGCTGAAGTAAGCCATTTTCCGAGAGGACCCACCAACAACCATTGGTGACTTTCCTCAAAAGATTGTGACATTCGTCAGAGGAATGAAGTAACCTCACTTCAGGGACATGTTTGAGAATTTACGTGAACGTTACGAGTACTGCCTGCAACGTAAAGGACAGCCTATCGAATACGTGCTATGCCTCAGAACATGTGAAAATTGACTTCCATACGTACTGCAAGCTTCCTCTACTATTCGTATTCTGTCTGTTACATCTTCTTTGTACACAAATAATTCAGTATCATTTGTTTTGGCGCATATTCTAAATTATATCTATTTTTTTACTTTATTTAAGTTTCTTGCATTATTTAGATGAAGTGCAGGGTCCACTTGTAAACTTCAAAGCTAATTTACTATAAATTATCCTTTACAGTAGATTTGAAAAGGAAGCTTTCTACGTACAATTTAAGTTATGGAAATAATTTCATTTAATCAATTTCTTTCCTAAGCTTGGTGAATCTGCCAAACTGCCTGTGTTGGTGTTTATTCATGGTGGAGGGTTTATTTTTGGAGATTCCACAACTGATTTTTACGGACCTAAACGTCTTTTGGACAAAGATGTTGTCTATGTGGCGATGAATTACCGCTTAGGTGCTCTGGGTAAGATATCATTTTTTTTTCTTATCATGAAACATTCAAGTGTAGATTTAGATTAAAAATATTAATTAACAGGGTTTTTCCTTTTTCTACAGTTTACGAAAAATTTTAGGAATGACAAAGCAACATTTAAGAAAAAGGAAACGTGAACATCAGGCATCAAATAATAATCGAAAAGAAATATTAATATTTTGCTTTATCGTTTGTGGGAATATCCCGTAAGCAGGAATTCAATATAAATGAAGATATTGAGAAGAATACCACAAGGTCCCACACAGGAAATATTTCAAATATAAGAGCTGGATCTCTCTAATCCTTAAATATGCTTATTAGGTTTCAAGAAGGTCCATCCAGCAATTGAAAGTTATTAGGGATACATACAGGCAGAGATCGATATTGGAAAGACCTTTCACAAGGAAATAAACACACGATCATTTAGAATAATATACAGTGGTTAACGACGGCCTTCGTTAATGACGTACTTGGTAATGACGAGTTGCTGTAAGCAAAAAATGTCTTGGGTAACGATGCAGGCTTTGGTTTACGACGCCTCGTCGATTGGTGGCGGCCAATAGTTTTTGAGAAAATAGCATTTAAATTTTGCAAAATATTCATACCTACGTCATGTATACTTTCTTTAACACAGGTTGTACTTCTGGTGAAGATTGATGTTTAAAACTGTATTCATGAACTATTCATTTTATGAATGATAAAGTTTTGTACAACATAATACAGTGATACTTTGGTTAACGACGGCCTTAGTTAACGACGAGTTGCAAAAAATGTCTTGGGTAACGACGCAGGCTTTGGTTTACGACGCCTCGTCGATTGGTGGCGGCCAATAAGTGGCGGTTTTTGAGAAAATCGCATTTAAATTTTGGAAAATATTCATACCTACGTCATTTATATTTTCTTTACACACAATTTGGTGAAGTACAATTTGTACTTCTGGTGAAGATTGACGTTTAAAAACTGTATTCATGAACTATTCATTTTATTAATGATAAATTTTTATAGCAGATCAGTGGCGTAGCTTGGGTTTCAGCTGCCCGGGGCATAGGCCAAATTATTCGCCCCCTAATTCGCCGCCTGTGGCAGCTAAGAAAGCCCATAGTCGAGCTTGAAGTCCTGTTCGACAATTTCGGTTAATACAGAGGGTGTTGCCAGTCCCTAGAGCGAGCGAGATGAATACACTCACTTAAATAAAGGGTTCCGTCGCAGATTAAATAATAACAAATTCCGTGCTCATTTTAATCGGTCCGAATTGTACGTGCGACAAAAAATATGAAATTAATGGTCCAAATTTTAGATCAGGTTACAAGATATTATTATTATTTATTGTGAAATTTTGCCGACCCCGTCACGCTACGCCACTGTAGCAAATATAAATGAATAAATGATATGTACCATATTTTTATGACATTTAAAATCGCGCCTTGGTTTTTTTTGGTTAACGACGGTAATCCTGGAACGGATAACCCTCGTTAACTAAGGTACCACTGTATTAAGATCATTTCTTACATTTAAATATTAAGTTTCAAGAAGTTCCATCTACCAGTTCAAAAGTTATTTGGGTTAATATTTTTTTTATTTTTAACAATTTCATAACAATTTGTAATGTTAATAAACATTCACACATACAAATTCTTGAGCCTTATTTCCTTAAAAAAAAAGTAGCTAAAAAATAAAATTTTCAATAAAATAGAAAATCTAGTTCATTTTCAAAGGAGAATGGACAGATCTGCACTGTACAGCGATAAGATACAGTAAAGCCCCGATTATCCGCGAGTGCCGCGGGAAAATTTTTTTAATTACGAACCTCAAAAAGAAACAATTTTAATCCAAGCCAACAACAAGGAAAGTACAATAGACCCTACAGTGCAAAGATCGAAAATTACTGACAGGTTTATTGTGTATCGTAATCCTATAGGCCTTCTCGGAATTTGAGGATGATTGGCAGGCTCTTGCTCTGCAGAAAGGTTTCTGCTGTACTGTATGTATTTTAAAAGTTTTGCATATTATGTTTTTTGTATAATAAAACGTAGTTTTTATGCTGAAATATTTTTTTTTCGTGTTTACACCTCATTTTAGTCTTTTTTCGGGTTATCCGCGATTTTTACTATCCGCGTTACCCTTGCCACACAATTCCTCGGATAATTGGGGCTCTACTGTATATACTTAAGGAAAGATCTTCATAAATAGAACATATTTTATTATTACGACTTGTCTCAATTATTAGTCCGTTCGGAATTATATAATTCTAGATATGACTTATGTAGTTTATATCTTAATTCCCGGATATATTAATTAATTATCATTTAATAATTATTTTCAGTAACAGTAAATATTATTTTCATTTATTACATGTAAATAATTATTATTTAAACTTGAAATAAAGGATAATGTTAATTATTAATTACGTAAAATAAATATTAAAAGTTAATTAAATAATAAAATCGAGAATTACGATGTCAACTAGATAGTCACATCTAGAATTATATAACTCACAACGGACTAATAATTGAGATGAGTCGTAATAATAAAATATGTTCTATTTAAGGAGATCTTTCTATAGGTATATATCTTATCACTACAGAGGGGTGTGGCAACTTCCCATACATTTGTGTCTATTGTCCTTTAAAACACTTTTTTTTTTTTTTTTCTATAAATTTTATTGCTTTCAAAAAATTTTTTCTGACTTTTCAGAATAGAAAGCCTAGATCATACTGGTAGGGATAGTCACCTTGATCTCTCTCGTCATTTATAGGTTTTCTCAACACACAAGAAGATGGTTTCCCAGCCAATTTAGGCTTGTGGGATCAAAACCTGGCTTTGAAATGGGTGCAAGAAAACATCGCAGCGTTCGGAGGTGATCCGGAATCAATAACTCTGTTTGGAGAGAGCGCTGGAGCAGCAAGTGTTCATTATCATCTCCTATCTCAACAGTCCAAAGGTAAGGAGCGGTAAAACTCGAAATGGTTGTAACTTGAGGGAGGAATGTTTGGGAGATGGGGCTTGCTTTTGTTAACTTGTACTGCGAATATTTTAACCCGCTCTGTAGTGTAATAACGAATTATATGAATGAACTTATTGGAGATAGTAAATTTTTAAAATTGAGACAATCGGGATATTATGCTGAGAAATTCAGAAATGGATGTATCACGAAATCTAAACTACATTCTCTCAAGTTGCCCCGAAAGCTTTTAACAGGAAATATTAATATAATGCAAAAATTTAACGTTCGTGGAAACAATAACATGAGAAATAAAATAGAAACGCATGAGACATATAATTTTTTTTATTTCTCATGTAATTGTTTCCACGCATGTTAAACTTTTGCATTATATGTATTTCTTGTTTAACAATTAATCCCTTACATGCTAAGTGATCGCTAGCGGGGATTAATTGATTGGTCTTTATATTCTTTACTAGCCGGGTAACGTCCTTCGCTCCGAAACCCTTGCATACAAAACATAAAAAAAACCAACAACTTTATTTATTTAGCAAATTAATATCGAGATCGGATGTAGCCTTTTCCGGATAACTCAGATGTATTGCGGGTTGGCGCCATAAGGCAACTTTAAAGCATATAAATCCTGTTTATTCCTTATCCCGTGGGAATTTCGAAAAACCAGGCCTTATTCCTTGTCTACATCATAAAAGGGAACTCTGTGCAAAATTTCAGCTTTATAGGTCCAAGGGTTTGGGCTGGGCGTTGATGAGTCAGTCAGTGAGTGAGTCAGGACTTTTCTTTTTATATACAGAGATTTAAGTGTTGAGGTTTTTTTAAATATGAAGGCCGTTTAATATGGCGCCGTTGTGGTGTTTACTTTAGTTCACTTTATATGTATTTTCTGAGTTCACTGAGCTGTAAGATACTGGGCGGATCCAACTGACGTTGGTCAGGAAACCTGAAATAGGCTATCTTGGATTCCAGATACAACATTTCCAAAAACAGATCAGTGAACTCTTAGTCTTGTGCGTTTCTGTTTTATTTCTCATGTAAGAAATATTAATATGCTAATAAATGTATGAGGTTTCTTTTGTTTTTTATTCGTATAAATGTCTAAATTCGTTGTTGTTCAGGCGTAGTCGAGTGATCGAGGCCTACTAACTCGGCTGATATGCCTGAATCTGGATTCGTATCCAGAACTAGCGTGGATGTTTTCTTTCTATATATGTCTTCCCTTTCTTTTATCTTTCCTTCTCTGTATCTACAGCCGTTGTTAATTAATACGTTCTGTACAGTAGATACATCCGAGTTTTAGATAAAAAAAAAAAAAAAGAAATTTTAAAAAATTTTAATAAAATGTATGTTTTTTTAAGTGCTATGACAGATTTTTTTTTGTCGTATTTACTATTTAAAAGATGCTTCAAACGAGAAAAAAACGTGTATCACTTGTGCCATGCAATATGACGCAAATGCAGTCAGATTTATTGATAGATTTAAATTCATGTGACTTTATTTCAGCTTTTAGAGTAAAAATAAAAAGCAAAAATATTAATTTTGTTACTGTAGTCTTTGAAAATCAATGAAAAATTGTTGAAAAATTAATAACTTTACCCGTAATAGACACGAATAAGCTTCAAATTACACTAATACCCCGAGTTTTGGCTCTTCTTGAGGCGCTACGGACATTTTGAATTGCCACCATTTCTCCGAAGTTGCGGCGCTTGTTTCGGAGTTATGGCTCTTTAGCGGCAATCCGCTACCTCCCAATCGACTTTCAAGTACGGCTGCTTTACATGCTCCCGAAAACTTGCCTCAAATGAGCTCAAATACTTGCCAAATGCCAGTTGTCGCTTGTCGTATCGCTTTACGCGGGAAGATTGTTCAAGTCTCGTTTTGTTCTCGTTGAAATCGCGATTACAACTGCCTGTCGCCGAAGCAACAAACAAGATGATTTTGCAGCTTTCTTTTGTTATTAATTCTCAACTCATTTCACAGCAGAGATAAAGAAAAAGGAAAAAAAGATCCCAAAGGAAGAGAATGAGGTGAATGAAGCCATGGATTGAAACCACGAGCAAAGAATATCCAGTTTTCAGCGTGAAGTTAACACTGTCGTAGTTTTTAAATAAATCTTCTCGCCGCCATGATCGCTGGTGACGACTTGCTTCTAATTATTTGCCTGAATTTAGAACAGTTTCTATTTAGAGCAACTAGCAGATTTTTCGAGCAAGTGGGAGTTTTGCGAGACACTTGCCAGTTTCAGGAAAGTTTTCAAGAGCGTGTAAAGCGTCTATATAATGGTTTCGCTGTGGTCAGTTTGTTTACAAACACTCTTCACTTTACATCTGTCTGTTATTGTGTCATAAATGTTTCATTTACATCAGTTATGCAACTATACGACGTTACAGTGCAATACATGCATCGCTAAATAAATAAATAAATAAAAAGGCAATGCTTGAACTTACGGACATTGAATTATGGCATCAAATTGGTACCTAAGATGACGTAACTCCGGTGTCTGCCTGTGTTTAACTTTGATATTATTGTTTGTTTTATTTTGTAGGTTTATTTCACAGAGCTATTTTACAAAGTGGTTCCTCTCTGTGTCCTTGGGCCTTCCAGGAAGATCCACCCTCTGTAGCCAACAGCTTTGGTCAAAGAATTGGTTGTCCTCTGACGAGAACAGCACCGTTCTTGGAATGTCTACGAACCAGAAGCGCAGAAGATATCGTTACAAATGCTAGTTTTCATGTACGTTATTTTATATCTTTTATAAAATTTTTCTGTGGCATAAAGATTCTTAGGTTAAAAAAAAAGAAAAAGGAAAAAGAGAAAAAAAAAGAAAGAAAAGGTATCAATTTATATTAACGGAACTCTTGGACAGCTGTTTCGTATTTTTTGAAGACCTCAGATAATAATGTGAAAAATAACGTTTGTCTAACTGCGATATTCCAGTTTCTGATCATGTTTTTATATATATACTGTACATGTAAGGACTTTTTTCGTTTTGTGCATCAGATGCTGATACTCATATATTGTGGTCAGTATCTATCTCTACAAACATATATAAATATTATACATTTTCCACCTAAAAGTAGGTAACGGTACACTGTACCGTCACAATAAAAGCGCTGTATAAGATATATATAAAACACGATGAGAAATAAAATTGGTAGTTTAATTCTTCACTCGCTCGCTAGATGGTACCAGCATTCAAATTAATTTGTATTAGCACGGATTACTGATATTATTAAAAAAAAAAAATCTTTTTTTAATATGAGGCATGTTTTTTTAAGTAAGTACCGTTTTGCAATAAAACCAAAACTAGTAAAGATAGTGTCAAAAATTTTTTAATATTTTATTTCTGAAACATTAAGCTATTTTTCAACATAATTTCCTTGTTTGTTTAAACACGTATCACAGCGTTATATCATTTTTTGTATACCGATGTCATAGCAATCACCCGCCGGTGAAGAGAACCAGGATTCAACGGCTGGTTTCCCTTGTTCGTCTGTTTCCAACCGTCTACCACCGAGAAACTCTTCCTGTGTACGGACCCTAATGCAATGAGAGCCAGCAAAGTGCGTAAAAGGGTGAGATTGTTCAAAGATGGGTGTGGCAATGTTCATGATGAAACAAGGTTGGGGCGACCTTCTGTAATCACAGATGATTTGGTACGCGCAGTTGATATCAAAATTCCTGCAGACAGGCGATGCAGGATTTCCATTTTGTCATTGGAAGTTCCACAAATGTGTTTCCTGAAAGAGTTTCTCGGTGGTAGACGGTTGGAAACAGACGAAGAAGGGAAAACAGCGGTTGAATCCTGGTTGTCTTCACCGGCGGCTGATTGCTATGACATCGGTATACAAAAACTGATATAACGCGGTGATACGTGTTTAAACAAACAAGGAAATTATGTTGAAAAATAGCTTAATGTTTCAGGAATAAATTATAAATTTTTTTTTGACAATTACTAGTTTTGGTTTTATTGCAAAACGGTACTTACTTAAAAAACATGCCTCGTAATTCATGATTTATATTTCCTAAAAATAAACAAATAAAACAGTCCAATTTATTTTGGAGTTGGTCTATTACCAGTGTTTCCGAATCGTTTTGACTCTCATTCGATTTTATATTATAGCGTGAAAAACCCAAATATCCAACTAAAATAAAAACACGACTGATTAGAACAAAAATGCCTCATACAAATTTCGTCAGCTACTTCTTTGGCGATTAGCAAACCATCAAATGAAAAGTGCTGGTCTTCAGGCTTTCGGACGATAGGCCTAAATAAGACCTATTGCCACAATTAGCATCCTGGTGCAGATATTTCATGCTTTTATGGCGATCGTCAGTTAGGAATAATCACCCAAAAAACATATCAAATAACACTAATAATGTAGAATTAATAACTTGTATTGGTAGTTGCAATTTATTGGTATATAGTTCCACCTGATGATTTACATTAAGAATGAAAGAGTGGTTTTTAATCTCATTTGTGGATACAAGGTTGGTTTTATTGATGTTTTATTTAAAAGAGAAATAACCTAGATACACAAAGGCTTTACTTATTTATATCAAACTGAAAATATCAAGCTACAGACCTGTGTCACCTTTCATGACCTCCAGCATTCCATTACCTACGGGACTCAGTTGAAGTCGATGGTAAGCCTGATGCAGTCGGCCTGTATCCCCGGAAAAGAAACCAGATACCATTTTGCCTCAGGGTTAGGTGAACCTTAGCACTGTCCTAATCGAACCAGGCTCTTCCAGCCCGCAGTCAAATGTGTGACAAACTTGAGCTAATTTTTCCATGTATATAACTTACTCTTATTTGATACCTTACTTTATGGTCAATGAATTATTTTGTAACACTTTTATAATGAATTTAATTATTTTATTTTGTTTTTTTTTTATGATTCTTAATTATTTTTCGAGAACATTATTTTTCTTTATTTAATATCATCACGAAAACGTTATTATTACATTTAATTATCTATAATTGTAAATCTTACTCTTTTGTAGGAAACAATACCATTAATGAAACTGCTGTTTGTACCTTCAGTTGATAAGAATAAAAACGGACCCAAATTTCTTGAAGATAAACCGGAAGCACTTCTTAGAAAAGGATTTTTTCATAAATATCCGGTTATTACCGGAGTAACGAAAGACGAAGGGATCGTTTTTTATATAGGTAAGAATTAGGGTTAAGATTTCTGTTAAAGTGCTCTTTTTTTTCGAGAGACAGAACGTCTGTAACACGCACTCAAATCTGGAAGAAATGCTTTTCGGAATTTGGGGAGGAGATTGTGGAAATAGCAAGAGTTAGATTTAAATAATCACCACCAGGGGAAAATGTGGCGCTGCTGCTTAATGTTGGACTTAAATGGAATAAAATTCATTGATTAAACAATGCATGCCATTAAAAACAGATCATTTACCATCTAGATACTTATAAAGTTCATGCAAATCCCGATTTCTTATCCGTAGCACCATCTTTTCTTTTCTCTAGGAGCGATGTTTGGAATCTTATCACAAAAAAAATCATCTTATCACAAAATTACTTCCCTAAGTTCTGGGAAGTATGCATAGTAAATATAGCTGCAATGAGCTCGCTGATTAATGTATCCTTCTAAATAAGGATACATTATAGCAATATAATAAATATATCTATAATATTTTTTTTTTTTAAGTTGCAGTAATTTTAGCAATTTGTTTTGGCCTCTAGGTCCGAGATTCACTAAAACCAAAAATGGGCCTCTCCCTTAACATGTTTTTATTTATTTATTTATTTATTTATTTATGTATTTATTTTAGAACTTAGCAAAGACTACAAGAAAATGGATATTTCTTTTGTTGAAAAAAATCTCGATGAAGCAATTACATATTCAAGTTATTTGCCCAAGGAAGCTGCGCCTTATCTGAAAGAACTGTTCCTTCCAAATCTCGATCGAGACAATTTTAATGAAAAAGAATTCAAGAAAAACTTAATTGATGTAAGTACTTCCCCCCCCCCCCCTTCATTTTTAATGTATTTCAGTAATTTATTTGCCATCTTATTCTGCTCTGCATATATCAACACCGCCATCTGTGTTCACTGTATCTGTGGAGGCACATGATCACTGCAAGCCAATCGTTATAATTTCCTTTCTTCACTAGGGTTATTGCTTGGTCGCTTCTGGCGTGATGTTGTGGGTTGCTCTCGTGTTCGTTCTCACGCTATACTATTTTATATTTTTTTATTTTTGTTGGTTTTACAATATATTTTTTTTTAATTTTTTTTTTTTTTGTTTTTATTAAAAGTTTTTTTTTAGGTTTGCGCAATTGTATTTTTAATTTCATTTGATCTGTTTTCAGCAGCAGCCATATTCAAAACCACTAAACGGAAGTATAAGGAGTAATGAATGCTCAATCGTTCACCATATATATGGATCTGTCACGTGCCTCCACAGTTATAAGCACGGACTATAGAGGCAATTCACGGAATATAATTGGATATAATTTTCATTACAATAACTTAATTGTCATTTCCTTTCAAACTTACTTACATTTTTTTTTTAAAATGAATGTAAGAATTTTCGTTATTCCTTTACTAATTGATATTGGTTTGATGTCCAAATAAATGTTTTTTATTGTAAAAATGCAAAAACTAATTATTAAAGATGATATATGTGTAGAGTTAAAAGTCACACTACAGCTTCAAGTCAAAATGTTATAACCATCTTTTAAATAATCGGCCATCTTTCCTGACAGAACTGCTGCAACTCTGCGTGGGCATAGACTCGCTAAGTTTTATCATTCCATTAGGATCGCATTATCATATGATTTTCATTTTCCAGGGTGAAGAATTTAAACTTCTTACTCCTCCATCGACATAATCTAAGATTGAGATCTAGTGAATTCGGCGGCCATGGAAAAATTGGGAAATCACTTTTGTTTTGATTGAATGCTGTTCAGGCACAGCCTTGTGATGGTGGCCTGCCACGTGGCAGAGATGTTTGATCCTTGATCAAATCCTGACCCCGGCGTAGAAGTTTACTTCCTTTCCTTTGTCTGCTTCTTCTTCACTTCAGGTCTGAAGCCGTGGTTTCCTAAGGAAGATAAGGAAAAAAAAACCTTCAGTATCTATTCCAAGATGGGAAGGAAAACTGCCAACCCTACGCTTGGTTCTTGGGACTTTTGCGTGTTTTCCCTAAAGTATTTCCGAGGATCCTTGCCATGGAAGCATACTTCCGTATCGAAAAACGCACTTTGATTGAATAACATTATATTATGTTCCTAGAAGACATCTGTGGCATCTGGAAAGATGTTCACCACGAAGAGGTGTCACAGCTGAAAAGTACTTTGCAGCATTCAGAGTGCTACGAGACATTTTCAAAAAAAAAATCTCTATACCAAAATACGCTGTCCAAATTTACAGTTTTCTGCTTACAAGGAGACAAAATACCCTGTATCTTTCAAATGTGAGTGCCATTTTGTGAGAGGCGTTGGCCCCAAACCTATAATTTTTGAAGTACTTCATATGTACTTTCATCTCACATAAGGGCACTCATATTTGAAAGATACAGGGTGTGTCGTCTCCTTGTTAGACGTCAAGATGATTCATCTACCAGGTTTCCTTTGTAACCTCACCTGGTTTCCTTACGACGTACAGATTCTTCCAAAAAGCCCAAGTCCTCCAGTCCTTCAATGGTGTTTAGACGTGTCTCAGATACAAACACATTCGCTTACGATTGGGCGTAAGCTTGGGTACCTTGACTAGATATCCACATAGGAGAGGATTCAAAAATTGGATTGATCGGGATAGCGTCACCATTTGTTAATTGGTAAAATTTAAAAGTCAACTGTATCAAATATTTTATCCTTCTTTCCTAGGAACATAAGATTCATAAAATCACTACATCTGCATGTCTGCATCACCCACCACTTAGAACTTTTGAACCGTCGCAAGGGTCCTCTTGAAATTCAGCAGGCATATTTAAAGACAAGACACGATCCAACTTTTATAGTTGAAGGTTTTACTGTGTGGGTCCTTGAAAAATCACGTGAAAATAAGAAAAAAATCCCTTAAAAAAATACAACCAGTACAGCTTGTCTAACAATCGGTGTTAAATTCTTTGAGCTAATTCACTAATTTCGCGTGCTTTGATTAAAATTAATTGGATTTAAGTCACTCAAAAAATGCGAATTTGAATTTTCCCGGGTAATGAAAAATTTGAACTGTTTTGTAATTAGCAGATATCATAACTGATAAAAGATATGTAATTTTTTTATACGATTTCTTAAAATATTTTAACTGCATTGCATTGAGGACAACGTATAGTATTAGAAATTTTCTAGTGACCGCCATTTTCATGAAATACCCTAAATCGTTCCTTTTCCTAATTCATAACATCATCTCCCTTGCCCATGTCTATCAGCAATTCGCTTTGAATCATACAATACAGCTTCTTTATATTCCATCGTACTAGCGCTATCTGACGGAGCCAATTGTAATGAAACTTGGGTGGTCATAATATTTTGACTGGACTGTATAACTGTATATTTGAAATCATTATAATGAGTTGTTTTTTTTCTTTCTTTCTTTCTTTACAATCATTTTCTTTTAGGCTTATTCAGAAATACTTTTCAAGCGTGCTAACGAAGATGTAGTTGAATACATCCGTAACAGTGTTCCAACTTATATGTACATATTGGAACATGTACCGACCCAAAGCTTATCTAAGATTTTTGGAATTAAAGAAGATCTTGGTATGTTGATACAACTATTTACATATATAATTTTAATAGATACAATAATTAATATATATAATAGATACTTTAAAAATTAATTGCATACTAGTTAAACAAGTTATAAAAAGTTGTCTTCCATTCCTACGACACTACATTCAGCTATTTCTTCTAATAAATGGATTTTCTAACTCATTTCCGGGAGCGAGATCCATAATCTCTCACGCCTCAGTTGGATAAATCCTGCTGGTGAGTCCTAATAAGGATGAAACAGCTGTCCCGATTCATATTGATGTGATATTAAGGCGTGATTGGAAACACTACATTCTGAATGTTTACCTTTTTTTAAACTTGAAATAGTTATTTTTTTTTATAAAATAAACAAGAATTAGGACTCCTGATTAAAAGGTGATAATCAAAGCAAAAACTGAAATAGAGGAGTTCTTTTTTATTTATTTATTTATTTATTTATTTATTTATTTATTTATTTATTTTTCTTCTATTTCATGAAAAAGGGATAAAGATACTGTCCTCCAAATGAAAGATGACCGGCGGAAGTTTGAACTGCGCAGCCCTTCCGGTAGCTGATCAATTATGTTTTCCTGTCACAATGGACGCCGTCGTCTGTTTTCACTGATAAAGACATGTTGATAACGCCAAATTAAAACTTCTCTCGACTATTTAGCGTTATTTCAATACCAGTTGCTAACAATAAGTATTTATATAAATAAATAAATAAATATATATTATTTATAAATACAATGCTCTTTTGCAAAGTAACAAGCGATTACCGTAATGGCGGCGTCCTGTCATAAAATCAGACGGAAGTGCCTGACCAGACTAATCGATCATACATGCGCAGATCTCACAAAAACAGGGCGGCATCTCATTTGGAGGACAAATAATGATATTTCATTCACTCCTTCAGTTAAACAGGAATCTTGGACAGCTGTTTCGTCCTTATTAAGACTTATAAGTTGCTTTTATTTAAAATTTACGATGAACTCGAAGGCGTGAAAGACTGTTGGGATCGTTCCCGCTCCCAGGAGTGGAATCCCACACAAACAAACAACAATTAGTAACATTTTCTTTATCTCTTTTTCATGTTTTATTTTTTGCACATTAAACTCCTCTATATTCTATTTCATGTTTGAAAATTTGTCTTATTCCTTGAAAACGGTTATCACGGAATAAACCCAAAAGTTCTATTTCTTTGTTTTTTTTTACAGTAGCCAGCTATCTCAATGTGTTTCGAGTTTGGCCTAAATTTTGTAATTATCCCCTGACATTTTCTACCGAGACCTGGTACCGAGACCTGGTTGTATACTGCTCCTAGCCATATTAGCGTGAAACAGCTATACTAGGATGTCATTTTTGTATACAAATTAGTCTCATCCATTATTAATACTATTAAGAATCAGAAAGAAAAAGGGTTCGAATAAAAAAACAAGAGTTTTAAAATGATATTTTAAACGGAATTACATATCAGCCGTTGACCGTCCGTCTGTGAACTCGATAACTCAAAAACTACTGTTGCGAGAAAGCCGAAATTTTGCATATAAGTATAGTTTATTACACACACTACTCCAATTGATCTGTAAATAACTACAGGTCAGAAATAGTAAATATAAGGGAGTGAACAATTCGTTTTTGAATGAATACCGTTTGTTTGTGTTTTTTTTTCCTCAATAACTTGTATGTTATCTTATCAAACGGGGTATTCGAAATTTGGCACATCAACTATATATCTCATTATTTTTATTTTTTACTTTCACCTTTTTAATGATAATGTAAATTTTTTTTTTTTTTTTTTTTACTGAACATTATTTTTTTTATTATTGTAATTTATTATTATTTTTTTAGGCGTTTCTCATGCCGATGATTTGTCTTTGTTATTTGATGCCACGAGAACTCCTTCACAGTTGGAGGGAAAAGACCGAGAAGTCAGTGAAAAAATGATTGAATTTTGGACTAATTTCGCTAAATACGGGTAAGTTTATGTT